>JAVSBS010019507.1:20204-50204 GCA_033124195.1 Coracias cyanogaster | reverse complement strand
TAAAAAGAGTAGCCAGCATTTCAGCTAAACAATCTGCTGAAGACTTGCACTCCTGATTCTCTGGTATGAATAGCTGGGAAGGGCAAAACTCACCCACCTTTCATCCATCAAAAGTATAGTATTTTTTTTGTTGTTATTGGTTCTTAAGGTACTGTGAAATTCTATCTCTGGAGTGTGCTTGCTGACGTGGCAGATGGTCTTTATTATTCCTAAAAGTCTGTTTGGTTAATGGCACTCTAATTCTTTAGTATCTTCATCTATCTACCCTTCCCTTCCATTTAAACCTTAGTGACACATTTTTATGGCCTCTAAAGCAGCATAAATCAGCATCAACTATGGACACAATAGAGTAATCCACTAATTGCAATCTGATGACTAACCTGAAGATACACAGAAGATATACTGAAGTTTTAAGATTGGAGAGCTCCTGTGAATGTTATTCCAATGTGAAAAATATTTAGATATATTTTAAATCCTTCCATATAGGTAGTTAAAAGAAATGCTGGAACACTAGTTTAACATACATCTATAGTTAAAATTTTACCAGAAGCCTGTATGTTGATGATCAGACTGCAGAGGCAGAACAACTGTCTTTACATGCTGCAGAAGCTAAAATACACTTCATGGGCATGCAAGGAAGGCTTGACCCTAAGTACATTCAAGTTATTGCAGAAATCCGCTGCCTTCAGGGGGTTAGGTCATAGCTGTAATGGTCATTTTAAGTGACTACACAGAGTCCCATAAAGTTTCACATCCAGGCATTTCTCATCAGAACAGGCTACATTTGAAGCAAATTAATTAACTCAAACTGTAATGAACTATAGCCATTTTATTATATTGATAGCTCTTTAGCTGAATTTAAATATCATATTTTCATAAAGTTTAATTATGTCTTCCTGCTTCCCAGAATAAACATCGAATTTAAGGTTGTTATCCCCCTTTCTTCAGATGAGAAAATTGAGAGGAAGTGGACTTTTTTTATGTTGACTCATGTGGAGTGCTTCTATTCTTGGCAGCCTTTGAAGTAAGCATTTAAAATTAGGGAGTACTTTCAAAAGACTTAAGCCAAAAAGCACTGGATGCTGAGCCAAATCCAGGACTCGCTTGCATTATTGTCTTTCTTGTGCCTTATCCATCAGATGATACTTTTAATGATGGCATCTCTGACTTACAGTGGTATTGAGAGTATAGATCACTGAGAGATACTGTATACTTGCCCTGTAGTTTGCCCTGTTTTACACTGTTTAAACTTTCAAGATTGCCCATTACTGAAGACAAGATACCTGTCTAGAAGAAATTTTAATCTGACTGAGGACATTATGTTCTCAGCTGTGCAGCTTACAGCACAGTGAACTGATGTGTGAAAGATGACTTTCTTGTTCACTTTTTACACATTTTTTTGGTCTTTGGCCACAAATTTCTCATGACAAGTAATATTCCTTCTGGACTATCTAGAAAACACTTATGCAAACAAATAACAATATAAATACATTGATAGATGCATATTTCTGTCACTGACAGTGTTCAGATAAATAAATAAGGACAATTGCTTGTTTTTTTCTTTTAAATAAGTTATTCTCTGATGTTCAGATGAGAACGTGCACAGTATCCATACATTGCAGGATTGGTAGCATAACTCTAGCTACAAAACACATAATGTTTTCCTGGACAAGGAAAATAATCCTTCTGTTAATAAGTGCATTCTTGAGCAGTGTCCTTTGGATGAATCTCTAAACTGCTGAGAAAAAACCCAACATACCATTTTTTGCTAACATAACTCCCCCCTAATTTCAAAGCCTTACATCAGTTTCTATGCATGCTTATGTAATTTGTTTTTTATATTCATAAAGGAAAGGTTGGCATTCATAATTTTCATTGGTTTGTACTGTTCAAGTTTTCTTAGCCTAGTTTCATGTGTCACTTTAAAAATGGATATCTTCTTTGCTTACAACTGCTGACAATTTTGATGTTCTTAAGGCTGGGAATAAAGTACTCCAAGTCCCATCCTTGTCAGCAACAGCAGCAAGAATTATCAGTTTCTTACAGTTTTCTGATTCTTTCTTCAGGTATTTCATATTAAAATTCACCACAGTTATAATTTGTAGGGTTAAAAAAATTGGCCTGTCTGGATGGTATATGAACTAGTTTTGGATGTCACTTATTGTATTATATTAGCATTTTTAACAAATGACAGGTTAAAATCTTGGGTTTCAAAGTATTTATGCACAGTGTCAATCATTTACTTTTTGCCAGTTCAAATGCATAGTCATCCAGGCACACCTTTAAGGGATGCCCCGACTTTTCATCAAAATTCCTTCTTGCCCTGTCTCATCTAGTTGATCTTTATGATTTGAACTCAAAAAGAAGGAAATAGCAATATATTTGAAAGGGATATTTGAACAACTATACTGTTTTTGTTACTATTACTAACTACCTCCTAATTTATAGTGCAATTTGAGTATTTTCCCCTCTCTACCTTTTAAATAAACAGAATTTCCTTGAATTTTCAACAGAGTGTCACCTTAGCTTTTTGAGTTCAAAATAAAGAACATCATTAAGAACTAACAGAAGCTGTAGCATAAGGGAAGGTCATAGCAAGACATTAATTGAATACCATCCTACAGAAAACATGTAATCAACAGGAAGGATGAAACTAACTTTATGGGTAGTATTTAAAGTTATGTATAGAAAGTAACTTGGAATGAAAAATCAGTTTCTTACTTTGTTTCAGCAATATATATGACTAGTTCAAATAGTCAAATTATGTTTATCTTTCCAAGTGCCATTTTTCTTGATGGCATTTTCAAGTCCGTTTAAAGTGTGAAATGCATAATGGAGGACCCAGTATATCGTGCATTTTTGTTTCATTGGAGAAACTGAATGCCTGTGTTATTGAAAGAGGTTTTTCCAGGAAAATTTATTTCCGTGTATTTCATTTGCAAGTAGCACAAAAGGTAAAGAAACTTGCTTATTTTTAATTAATCACCAAGTTCAAATGAGTATTTATAATATATCTTGTGATTAGTGAACCATCTGTATTAGTTAAGGACTGAACAGCAAGATTTGCAAAAGTCTGCATTTAGTAAAAAACAACTCAGAAGTCTTCACCACATTACATAAACTTCTGATGAACTTACACCTTTGTGTACAATATTTTTTCAACATGCCTGCAACTTATTTACAACAATATTTTTCGTTCATCTTTAGCAGGTGAAATTCACCAGCAGAGAGCTAACATAGTAATTCTGGACAGCAGTTTTTGAAAGTGTTTAGTGTTTACCCTACTACTTCCACTGAAAGCCCTGGAACTTACAGAACAATTAATTTACTTGTACTGGTGTTATGTGCTCTAGAAAATCCATTATGATAAAGATTCTGATCACTTAAGGTTTTGTTACACTTTAAAGAAGCTTCCATTATAATTTCAGCTGACTCGAGACTGAGCAAACATAATATTTCAAGATCAAACAGAGGTTCCAGAGGACTCAAAATAAAAAGCTCTGTATGTTGTGATGACTTGTATTAAATTCTACGTTTCGCATTTTATGACATTTCTCCGTCATGCCTTTATGCATTTACCCTTGTGAAAGTCTAATTTCTGGTCAAGAATTTAGATTTAACTTTCACATTAAGTGTCACGAACAGGAGCTAGAATTTAGTATTACAAACGGACATTACTGCATACCATTAAATACTAATTTAAATCTGCTTGGAGAAAGGCAAGCCTCTTCCTTCTTTGTATTCACACACCACATGCAGTTCCTTTATGAAAATTAAAGTGTTCATAGAATCATTCTAGTGTGCTGTTCTTGTTGCACAGACACTGATGCTCACAAGGAATGTTATTTATGTGGGTATTTCCTTTGAATTCTGTGGGACAACTCCCTGCTGTAAAGTTGCATGATAAGGGGAACGTGGAATTAGGCCTACAGAATTTAATGATTACTAAGCACCCTAACCTAGAAAGCAGATAATTTGATTATGTAAATCAACAAGAGATTGACCCAGCAGTGAATTTTTAATAATACGCTAATTGTCTGATAGATAAATCAAATTAGACATTAGTGGCAAATCTTCATCTCAGCATGCAGAGAGTTACATCCCCAAATCTTGTTACTAATAAAAGAACTGCACATAATACTTGAGGCAGTATGAGAACAATTTAGGTTGATATTTTCCCCTCTTTTTCCCCTGTAAAAAGAGCTGATGTAGAGCTTAAGTTTGTCTTGGCTCTTCTGTATTCATCTTGAGAATGATTCTCAGCTACCCCTAAGTATTATCTATTGTAGTTTCCTACAGCTTGTAAATGGGTTGTGGGACAAAATAGTCATGACCTTTTTCACAAGACAGTTTTCTAGTGGAAGAAAAAGCTGTTTTCACAGAGGAGAAATTCTGTGAAACCAGTGGAGAAAATTCATCCTGAGAATAAATAATTATTGTAAAATTCCATAAAAGTTCTCCTGAAAGTTTCAAAATTACATTTTACATTCTTTTTACAATTTGTCTTTAGTTATAACAGATGTGTAAAATACTTCTGCTACTGCTATGTCACAATAATGAAATGTGCTATTTGTATAATCATTTTTTGTAGCTACTACTGATAGAAGCATCATCTGAAGATCAAAGTGTCTTTTGCTCTGTTCTGAAAAAATCTTCAAACTGCTGCTTGAAACTTTTCAAAAACAACTTTTTGAAGATATTTGCTTTCATATACAATCTTAAAAGTATCTGGCTCTTTATCTGAAACCCTGAAATTTTTAATGGCATAGATATTCTGATTTTCAGCCTGCTAGTTGCTAATATCAGCAGCCAGTAATTTATGACTGAAGTAATATTACCAAAGAGTATGTCCTTAAAAGCATGAATCAGATGCAAAAAGATCTTAAGATAGGTTTATCATCACAAAATTTTTAAACAATAATATTGGAAATGAATTGTCCTGCAGACCTTGAGGGCTTCTTTTTATTTTTTAATGTCTTCTCAAATATAAAGATTAGAAATGTCTTTCCTTATTACATGAAAGCTGAATTTTCATGTGACTTCAGGAGATGGAGCTTTAATGAATCTAAAAAGTTCAAATACCATGAGAACTATACTAATTAATGGGCGTTATACTGAAGATGGGGAAAATAAGTTACTCTAAGTTAGTTTTATTAATCTACTCCCTCTGTTTAATACTATTCTACCAGCTAGGCATTAATTACTATTGATTTTGGTGATACTGCCTATTAAAAGAAAACTCCAAGAGGAGACAATGATTAGAGTTTGGTTTCAAGATGCTTGTAAAACTTGAATTATACGCCATGATACTCCCTAATCATTATATGAGGATTTATAAATAAAGTTAGCAGAGACTCATCACACTGTTTTTAAACTTGGACTAAAATGTAGTATTTGGTTTCATAAACATCTCTATTTTTGTTCTGGTTTGGTTTAGTATTGCGAAAAATATGGTAAGATCTATTATGATCAGTGTAAATTTACCTGTACACTCAATTCTCAAAAGAAACATGCAATTACTATGCAGCCGAAACTTCAGTTGTAATTGTCCTTTCCTTATAGAACGATTTAAATTACACCTTCTTTCTTTCCACAGGATTACAACATTTTGTTTACAAACATTACCCTGAAGTAGTCTTATGATTAAAACAATTAATTAGTAAATTGTCTCCTTGTCACAGAATTTGATTTAACCATCTCAGATTCTGCATGAAATGGTGGCTGCGATATTTAGCTGTACTGAACTGTAAACATTAATATGTATTTCAAAATTAAATCCACTTGATACTTCCCCTGTTTTCACTGAGCAATCATACTCTCAGTCAGAGTCCATACAAAATAATCAGTGTAGACTTCTGGCAGTTTCTGCTGCCTTTAATAAAAGAAGTGGAACAAGATTCTATTCCCAGGAGCATCAGTGATGAGGACTTGGCGTCTCTTTCACTCCTCTTTCTTGTATTTGTTGTGTGATCTGGAGCTTTAGGCAATCTCCAAGCAGCGTAGGAGTGGTGTCTTACAAATTAAACAATTATTATGACTTGTAAAGTCCTTTGACAAACATTCAGATGGCAGTTATGGATCAGCTGGCAAATGAAGACTTAGATATGTTTTAAGTGCACAAGATAACAGACCTGAACTATGCTTGTCTCCATTGGTTTCTCATGCCTTTGTATCAAAATGTGTCTCCTCAGGCTCTGAGCAGCATCTGACAGCATTACTGAAAGGCTCTATTAAAGCAGCTGTGGATGGGCTCCAGCATTGCCCTGCTTTATCCTCTTGTTTCTTCTCATCCTGACAGTTTTGGGGTTTTTTGCATTCTTAGGTAACGCTTCTCAGTATGTCTTTGTCTCCATTTCATGTCCACAGAGCGCCTCCATCAGTTAGATCTAATCAGTTATCTTGTTCTATCCTCTGAATTTCCTCTAGTTTGGAACATTTCTTTAAAAAAACCCTCATTGGTTTGAGAGCTGAGTTCTTAAATTATTTGTTTGTTTGTTTTGATTTTTGTTGTCGGTTTTATTCAGGACTTTTGAAGATTATTTTCTTGTTGTACAACTGAAATATCCCGTGGTTCCGCTTTGTATTGGAATATGAATGACAGCATGCAATGTTCTATATTTTGTTTATATTTTGACGTCTTTTCTTCTCAGTTAAACTCCTTTGTTAGTGTAGAACTTTCCAGCATGTCTTTATTGCTGTAATATACACATTGTTTGTTTCATTGTAGTTTTTCCTCTTATTTACATAGCAATGGTTCTTATTTAAAGACAACAGTTTGTTTATTTATTTATTTAGAGGCTGGATCATTGATGTTCAGAATCTCAGAACAAATTGTACTCTTGTGTATAATAAAGAAAACTGCCACATTTCTCCCATACCTTGTTTAGTCATAGGCAAGATTCTTTCCTGCTACTCTTCTGGTCACAATGAACATGTTTAAAGCATCTTCATGAAAACAGGCACTAGTCAATAGGGAAAAATTTTCAGATGTGCAAAGAGCTTGCCCTGCAGGATGCTAAGGAATTCCAAAAACTTTCACAGGACTTCCTCATGAGATAGATTTAGTCCTGGGTTCAGATCTGCAAAATCTTAGGAACTCTGCTAGTACAACTGAATGTGAAGTGTCCTTGACCAAACTTGATTTAACCTAATCTGACTTTGAAGCTGATCCTATATTCAACAGAAGTCAGGTGCTTCTATAGACACCCTCCAGAGGTCCCCTGCAGTTCTGAATTATTCTGTGATTCTATGACTGGTGTTCAAGCACCTGGGTAACTAGGGTAACACAGAAGGATAACATTTTTCAGTATTTCCCCTCTGACATTTACCTTGGTAGTTTGCTCTTACTGTAAATGAAAACTGAAGGTTTTGTGATATTAGTTGCATTCAAAAGACTGGTCTCTAAGAAGGAAAGGAGAGGCATTTTAAGAGAAAACAATTGAAATTTGCCCAGAAATAACAAGATGACCACTCAGCACAAAAGGAATAAAACCTGATTATCTACTTTTACAATTCAAGGTAAAGTTTTCACTCATTTGAATCTTAGGAGAGAACCTCATCTGATATCAGACTTACTCTTGGATTTGTATTTCTTCCTAACTTGTAGGAGCCAGACCAGAGGATCTGTTAACTTGCAACAGGATTGAACTTTCCTTACACAGAGTAAGTTGTGCCTAAAGATACTTTGCTGCCTCCACCAGGTTTGGTTTTTTTTTTGTTTTTATTGTGTAGGTTTGTTATGGTTTATTTTCAACGAGAAACACTTATTTTCTAATATGCATATTATGTACCAAAAATAAGAAGGTTGAAGCTGGCAGGGAATATCTATCTCCTGATAAATCAGAGGAGGAAACCTGAAGATATAAATATATACACATATGCAGTATATACACATATGTATCTATATAGGTGTCATGGTACCAGACCCAGTCTTCTGAACACCATGTGGCCATTCACTCACACACCACTCCAGGTAGGAGAATAGGGAGAAAAACACAGAAGCCCATGTGTTAAGAGAAGAAGAATTTAATAGTACAAAGCAAGAGGAGAAGAATCAACAGTAATAAAAGTAATACTAATGAAACAATATATAAAGCAAGTTAAATAAACTGTACTGAACTACCTAGATCTGCACCAAGTGCTCTGCGGCAGAGAATCCGACCCTGCCTGGCCTTCTCTCAGCCCTCATACAATAGGCTTGTTGTCAGTATGGTATCATTGCATGGTTCAGCTGTCTATCCTGGCTGTGGCCCCCTCCCAGATTCTGGTAAAAATTAACCCTCCCCTATCTGAACCCAGAACAGTAGGTGTGCTTGCACACAGACGTGCATAAATATGTAGACATACCAGTATATACTTATCTAAATACAGGCCACCTATGTGGCTTAACCTTAAAGAAAACAGATGAATAATTATCTTAATTGTGCTCTTAGCTATGGATTTGTATCCTATCAGAGTAATGCAACAGAGAAATATAATATTTTAACAAAAACGCATGAACTATAGATACTTGAAGTAATTCTGGAAACGACTGCAGTTGCATTCCCTTTTTATTATATTTATTTTCATATATCTGAGCTTGGCATAGTTCTGCAAAATTTTTCAATTCTTTTATTTTGAGAAGGAGCATTCCTGCTGTACAATAACCAAACCCATGATTTCAGATTGCATTTCTCTAATACACATCATGACAAGTCATACGAAATAAGAGGGAACGGACTCTTCACTGTTTTCTCTGTAACTTGCAGACAGAGCACATATCTCAAAAAACCTGAAGCTTCACTATTGCAGGAAGACACACCTAAGAACAGGCACATTAGAATAAACAGGCAATACTTGAAAATGATCCTGTACTTGTTTATGTTTGAATGTTTGTATTTTTCAGAGAGTGTCGATTCACAAAACAATTTTACATTCTACCCATTATACAACCAAGTTGTTTCTGGACAGATGTATATCAGACAGCAATAATTAACCCCCACCACTGCCTTCAACAGCATCACTAGCAAGAATGCAGAATATTCATGTTACTTACAGCAGTTGAAGATAGAGGGAATGTTTCTGAATTAATTAGTGTTACTTTGCGGTACAGATGCTGGATGTACAGGGGCAAGAAGAGCACTAACAACCGGCATCTTGTTGCTGTTCACAAGTATTCATTTTGCAGCTTTTTCATGTGCGTATATTATGTGTAATTGTTCTGAAAACTCCCTTTCACAGATCTTAATGATATTGTGCCTCATGTAAACTGAAGTGAAAGAGGAAAGAAAAAGACAAAAAGAATCAGATAAGCTTCTTTTCTATTCTTCTTGAATTCCTCCTTTAAATCTCCTTTTTGCTGTGATGCTTACAAAATACCAGCTGCAGTACTGAAATTCCATCTATCATGCTGCCAAACATACTCCTTGTAATCCTTCTGTGTCTCTCTATCTGTGTACCTGATACAGATTATCTGCTTCTAAACCATACAAAATGAGGACAACCATTCAGTTCTGAGCTTGAAAGCTGTCTGCTTTTAGGGCCTTGATCCACAATTAAATAATATGGTAAAAGAAATAGCTACTAATAAAAAATATGATATAATATCAAATTGGATTTTGTGAAGTGTGCAAGATATTTACAAATAAATAAGGACATGATTTCTTTAACATCATAATATAAAGCAAGGAGAGTTTGGGTTAAAGAAAATATACAGATAATGTAATACATGCAAATACGTCTTCTCATGCACTATTCCTTAGGGAAGTCATTGGGTTTTGATCAGAATTCTTGTTAAATAAGTATTCATTGTCTGAAACAGCAACATTTTTTATATCTGTTGTCAAAAATATAATAAACATTTTCTGGAATGCATTTTTTATTCAAAATACTAGGGATAATCATGAACAATATTGTCTCGGTACAGAAAGTTTGATCCTATGTTGTTTATATCACTGAGTAACAGCCTAGTTGCCTCTAGAGTAGTATGGAAAATCTATAACTCAGACATCATGTTAAGAATACAAAAGAAAGCACAAGTTTTTGAACCATTTTTGTGTGGAGGCACAAGTCACAGAATGTTGCAGTTTCTGACAAGGAAATAGAGGTGTTTCATTTCCCACACTTAATGACTGAACATTTTTAACTAGCGCATAACATACATTATTTGTATCCAGATGCATGTGTTGGTATGCCTAACTCTACCACTATGGCATTGCTAGTTATAGGACAAGCTATCATTTAAAAATCTTCAGAGAGGTAATGGAAAAAATGAATGAGGATGCCCAAATGGAACAACTAATTACAAGACGCATATTTATTTTCTTTCCTTTCATTTATTTCCAGTATATTTTCACTTTCTTTTCCAGTCTGCTTTTTCCACAGTTTACTCTGTATGGCATACAGAATATTTTGTTATTTTTTTTGAAAGGCCTTCTGAATTTTTGGCTCCTTTTCCAATGATTTTTTCTTCTTTGTTATGTTTAATAAAAACTCCAAATTATTACAAATTTTTGAGGTCAGCATCTGGGTTGCTAAATATATTTTTATTGGGCTCTTTAAATATGACATCTGCCTGTATCTCTTTATTTCAACACAGTCTTTCTATACATTGTCAGCCTTCACTGTTATATCCCATAGGGCTTTATTCAACATCTAACTTCCATTTAATAACACTTCTTTTTCCATGTTATCTTTTTCCTCTGAGAACATTCCAGTTCACAAACCTGGGTCCTGCTTCTTTAACTTTTACTTAAATAGGTACTCCTTACTGCAGACCTAATTGGGAATATTATTTGCACAAACAACTCCAATAAAAGAACCTGATTAAGAGACTGCGGGAAAAAAAAAAGAAAAGAAAAAAGACTTCTTTTGTGCTGCATTCAGGACAGCATTGAATATAAGAGACATCAGTATTTGCTAATGATAAAACATATGATCTCCTTGTCCCTGCTCTCCAGATAATGCACTGAAATAATCCCCATAAAAGCAAGATTCATTTTTGCAGTAATTTTTGTATTGATCACGTCTATTAGTAACTGATCCACATATGGAGAAATTATTAGAAACCCAGTTAACTCGAAGTGGTGTTCTGCATTTTGAAGTGTTTGTAGGATTGCATTAGAGAAACCTTAGGCTATTCCCCAGCTTGTCATTTTGAAATCAATAACTTTTCTGATTATACAGTGAATGTTGGGGTTTTTTCACCTTTTTTTTTTTTTTATATAGTATTTCAGACAGTTGAATAACAATCTTCTTTTAAAAAAAGATTCATCTCAAGGACATTTGTAGATCCTTAATCCAAATTACTATACCAGCACAAAGATTTGTTTAAGAAGAAATTATCTGCATTCACACATTTAAAACGTGTGACTTTGTGGAAAGAGAATTTACTTTTTGTTTCCCTAGAAACATTCTGTCTACTGCTTCCATACGTGTTTGACGTGAATTACTGTTTTGGCCAGTGCATGCATTTTCTGTGTGACAGGAGTGGCAAACATAGAGCACAAAGCTGGACATGCACAGGCTGTAGACTGCAGGCTTGATCTTAGCCAGTGAACACTGAACATCTCATGGATACCAATGACCAAGGCAGCAGCAGGCAAATTATATATAAACCCTCCAGGTTACAGACAGTGAATCTAAAGCAGCACATGGCAGTGGCCAGCTACAAATCCTACTGTTCAGGACTTGGAACCCTGAGTGTGGCATCTGGGCCCTGCATTTGCCAGCTCTACTCTCAGATAGCCTCAAAGGTTGACTCATCTGCAAAAATAGGCAGAGGAAAATGAAGGCCAAGGGGTCTGTGTACAGCCTGCTCCTGCCAGCTACACAAGTAGGGAGTGCCAAATACATTTTTGGAGTGTTTTAGCCACAATCATGTTGATGAGGTCCAAGGATTTAAAAATATGTTAGTGTCAGATGAAACCTGAGCTGTTTGTATCGGTTTTACTAAGACAATATTGGGGTTTGCATGTTCAAAACACAGTATGTTTGAAATAATTTTCAAGGCTACTTTTTCTATCTATCTTTGGCCAACTTTGTGATCAAACATTTTACGGCTTAGATGTCAAGCAAGTCAGGAGAGATTCATGTCAAAAGATCAATAAAGAACTGAAGATAGAGTCAAAGTAGTTGTGCATATAATAAGGAAATTCACAGAAACTTTGATCCCAGCTCCACTATCCTTTTCAAAATCATGTACATCTTACCAACATGGAAGATTTAAAAAACTGAAAAAAAAAAAATCAAACCAAAACAAACCAATGTGCTCCCTCTGCCCAAATCACCCAAGAGAATAACTGAAAGCAGGATTCTAGAGGAATGCCCCTTGAATTATATCATATCAAATAGGAACTTCACTCTACCCAAATGTTAGTTCATACAAGAGAAACTCACCTGCTCCCATTATATAGGACTGCATAAACTGGGATAACTGACTGTCATCTTTTTAAAATGTCTCTACAGCTGGGATTTCTAGAACACAGCTTGAGAGGGATAAGGTGGAAAAGTCTTGTATTCTTCACTAAATGTTTATAATACTGTTACATTTGTAAATGCTAACAAAAATAAAATGAATGAGGAAATATAAAAGACTTTCTGTGGGATGCTGGAACAGAAAATCCCAAGCCTACATCAGACAAACGCAGACAGGGTCACTTGTAATGAGGAAGTTAGTCAATAATTACAGACTGGATTAGGATTCAAAGTATTTGGGTCAAATTCCTCTATCTGACCTGGGCAAAAGTAGTTAATAATTTTTCTGCCTCTTTATGAAAACAGAGTTTAAATTCTCTCCTTTTTGTCGTTACATATTAAAAATTATCCCTAAGTAAATGATATTTTTAAAAACCATGACTTTTTTTTCCCTCTAGCTGTCTTTGGTATATAGATAGCTCATAAATATACTTGAATAGGATGTCTAGATAGACACTTCAGAATTTAGTTGGGAATGCTCTTATTCAGAGATTTAGGCTAGCCTAATCAGTGCAGAGATAGAATACTGCGTAGAAAACTGGGATGTTCTGTATAGATGTCCAAGAACAGAATAAAACACTCAGAGTGCCTTTGCACTGAATATATAAGCCTAGACTATTGACTTAGTCTAAAAGTCTTCCTTCCAGAGAGCCAAAAAGAGTTGAGATTAGTTTTGGTCGTATAATCTCACAATGTACAAGGATGGTCTGGAAAGTATTGCATTACTTAAAATTTCCAGCTAGAAATAGTAACGGTGGAACCAGGCGTCTGTCCAAAAGCGTATCTGCATTCAGAGTTCTGCACTGAGCTTTACATCTCACAGCCTCAGCAGTATTCAATCAATATGAAAAATCTGAGCTCTTTCCAGAAGGAATCATTCATAAAACAGGGCTGTTACCTCTAGCTATGTATCAATCTCTCCATATAGTGTGTAGTGACCAAAGAGTTTGACCCAAAAATTTCAGTTTACCAACTCTTGATGAACTACCTAACTCAACATTAAATATTGAGTAAAGCTGGTCAAGAAAATTATTTGAAATTCTGATGAAAAATGGCCTTTTTGTAAAACATTTCCCTTGAAATTTCAGCCAGTTGAAAAACAGTCTAACAACTATTCTTGTTATTACTCTCTTTTCTTTCTCTGCCACATTTTGTCAATGTCTAGTACAGTAAGGGTCATGTAAGAAGAGGAACATAAAATTATAATATTTTGTCTTTCATTTAAATATGCAAAAATTAAACCCACAAATATTTCTAAATTCTAATGAACAGAGTTACAAATTGCTGTAAAAGTATACTGCTATGTTAAAATATGTGGCAAGTGTAGGTGAAAATCCAGTCTAAATAGGACTTCTATGCTGTTCTGGTTTAGGATTATATCTCATGGCAAAGAAAAACGTAAATCTAGTATCCCGGAGACCTCAGGCTCACTAAAACCCAGTAAAAGTGCAAGGTCCTGCATCTGGGTTTGGCCATTCCCAGGTGCAATTACAAACTGGGTAAAGAGCTGCTTGATAGTAGCCCTGAAGAGAAGGGCTTGGGGGTTGTGGCAAACGGACCCATTATTTTTGAAATGTCTTTTAAAGTCAGCTAAAAAGAACTACGACTCCCATGAATCATTGTGGAGTCTTCTGGAAACAGGAAATCGGAAGATGGAAGCCATGTTATCAGACACAGCAGGCTATAAAATCTCAAAAGAAAACAAAACCTCCCTCTTCACTGCGTTCTCCAGAGAAGAAGGTCATTGCTCCAAGCCTCTGCCTCCCCTCCCCCCCCAGGCCTTGCGGCTGAGGGAGGAGAGCGGGGGGAACAGTGAGGGGGAAAACAGCCGAACGGAGCTGCTGGCAGAAGAGCAGACACCCCCCCCCACCATGCCACCACTGGCCGCTTCTGGAACTGCACCAAGTTCAAACGCCGAAAGGTTTGGAGCCAGAGGTGGGGGAGGGAAAGCTGCGGCCCCCGCTGTTGGCAATGCTGCTTAAAGGAGCCCAACACTCTAAGAAGCTGAGTGCCTAGTCGCTTAAAGAAACCCGACACTCTAAGAATCCGAGTGCATCCCACCACTGCTAGGGAAGCCTGAACCAAGCACGGTGGGGGAGGGGAGAAGCTGCGGCTCCCGCCACTTAAAGAAACCTGCCACTCCAAGGCGGAGCGCTGCAGAAATTACAGCAAGAAGCTGTTGCTGGCGCTGCCCAAGCCAGGGGCGCCACACCAAAAGAAATTACAGCAGGAAGCTGTTGCTGGCGTTGCCCCAAGCTGGGGGTGCCACACCAAAGAAACCTGCTGCCCCAAGCTGGGAGCGTTGCAGAAAGAAGCTGCGCCATTCCAAACTAGCACCATATTGAAGAAGATGTGCAATTCCAAACTAGCGCCACACTAAAGAAGTCGTTCCATTCCAAACTAGCGCCATATTGAAGAAGCCGCATGCTGCTGCTGAGTTGCGAGCCGTGTGCCACTGCCGAAAAATTGTGGCAAAAAGCCACCATCATCATTGTCATCATCATCATCGTCGGAGAGACTCCGATCACGCCGAAAAGCTGGCAAGCTGCTACCATCATCGGAACTGCCCAAGTCTGCCGGCCGAGCATCGTCGACTTGACCATCACAGCGAAAGCCGGAAAAGAGGGTAGAAATCGACACATACACACATTCACGCACCACACCACACCAGGTTGAGTAAGGGGGACTGAGTGGGTGGGCGTGGCGTCCTTTGACATCGTAATATCTCCATAGAGTAAATATGGTTTTGTTTGAATATATCTGGTAATAAACTTGCTAAATACTCATCGATCTCCATGGTTGCCTATGAGCTTGTTGGGATAGTATCTCGCCTTGCCCTCAATCCTCTCCCCTTTTGGGAGGTGGCATGGACGCTTGCGCCCGAACTGCGACACCCTTCTACACCTTATGGCAAATCAATGTTATTATTTGGAATCCTTTTTTTTGTTTTGTTCACAAAAAATCATGTACTCAAGATACCAGTAATGTACTATCAGCTGATATATTTTGTCACTGTGATATTCTGATCATTCTGGGGGTGTGAATGAAATTAGTAGATCTGTTAGTAGACCTATCCAAGAAATTTCCTGCTCAGTATAAACAACAATGCTGGTTCTCAGTGATTTTTAGATCATGTGTCTCTGGGTTTACAAACCTTTCTACATATCTCTTTTGTACATCACTGTACAATTAAATAAGTACAAAATGTAAAAGGCTTTACCATAACCTGAGGTATTAAACATCAGATGCTACTTCACCCAGGAAGTATCTAGAACTTCTGTTTTTATCTGAGATACTAGTGTCTGAACTTCCAGCTGCAAAGATACAGCCTTAAATTGTGTTTGCTAGAAAGTGTTTTTCATTGTAAAACTGCATTTTGTCATGCACCAGCACTGCAACTCATTCTTACTTTGAATCTGACCATCCTTTAAAATTGATGTCAAAGGAAGGAAATATAATTAGAGAGAGAACAAATAGAAATACAGGGAAAACCTAGTGAAGCTCAGTATACTCCAGAAGGACTTAGTAGTGATTAACAGTCACCTGTTATTAAAAAGTCACCATTTTTGTTTTGAAAACATTTTTGTTTAGGTAGTGCCTAGAATGATGATTATCCCCTTTGAGTCTGCTTCCTAAATCCTCACTTTCAGATAATGTCTAGCTTTCATAGATTGTTTTTACAGACCGTATCTAAGGCTTCTGCTGCCTATGTGCACAGCTGAAACATCTCACATCTCAGCTACTGCAACACCCTTTTTTTTCCTGACTTTGACAAATGCAATCTTGCTCAGCTTCTGCAAAGATCATTTTCGTGGTCTGTCATTTTGACCATTTCACCTCTCTACGCCTCCCTCCCCTAGCTACTCCTTTTCTGCCACTTCAAACACAAGCTGCTTGGCTTCACCTTCAAAGTCCTTTCACAGTGCATCCCCACCCCACAAATGATCTGTACCTTCAGTAAAGAGCAGTTGACACCTGCTACCAATTCACACACAGAACCAGTCTCTTAACAGATTTTTAATCAAGAGGATTTCTGATTTCTCCTACTGTCTTTAAGATTGGGATGCACTTCCTGAAAATGTCTCACATTTCCCCATTTCTCTCTTTACAATCCTGTCATTAAAACTGGCCTTGCCATGATGTCCAGAGAGAGATAAAGACAGAGAAGTGTCAGAAGTATAGTCTTTTATTTCCTGATATCACATTATTATCTCCTCACTTCTGTCTGGCTCTCTGAGTGCCAGTTCTTTGCAAAAGGGATTGTGTGATGCTTACATGTTTCTCCCAAAATAGCATCCTAGTCAATTATTGAGATACTTATATTTGAAAGTGTAAAAAATGAGAGAGATCTCCTGTGAGCTTCTTAAATGCTTTTCTACTTTTTGTATTCAGAGTAATTTGAACAATACTTCTACATTTTCTGGACCTTATGATCCTTAAATGTTGCTAATGTTACCTTTGGTCTTCATCTTACAGACTAAATATTCATCAGATTCGTTTGGGACATCCTAAGACTTCAGTCTCATCTCAGTATAACAATAACTGCCAGAGCTGAGCCTATCATAAACATTTACACAGAATGGCTGGGTGCTTTTTAAATGTAGAGTCTTAGGGATAATGATGGCACCTGAAATGGAGATTTCCTCAGAAGTGATACCATATGCAGTGTAACTGGCCAGCTCCTTCTGTCTTGCATCACTGCTCAGATAAAAATGAAGTAGTTCAGGCATTTTATGGGGAGGACATAATGCCTATAAAATTTCTCTTTTCAGATGGTGAGAAAACACTCCAGGGTATTCCAGAGAACAAAGTTGCCCAGGTTATCAGGAATATAGCACATTGGATGCAGGCCATTAAATTAGTGCTTTCTAAGCTATCTAGTCTGATGCCGAAAGCAGCTTTCACTGTTGCAAGTATTAGGTATTAACACATATTTCATCTTCTTTCTCCATTTCTCTTACATATATTTTTTAATCATAACCTTAAAGCAATTTCTAAGCAAAGGTGTTTTCGCATTGGTGGGCCCTTTTCTGCGAGTAGAGCATACAGTAACATACTGAAGAAAAAGAACAAAGCGCTGTGGTTGGTTGGACTGTCATCCAGGATGTTCAGATGCATAATGTTGTAATTATTGTCTTCTAAGGGCCAGTGCTGAGGAAAATCTAATCTTTCTTTAACTAATATGAAACAGAAAATTGAACCAGAAAAACCCCCACCAAGAACCAAAAAACACCGAACCAAAACAAAACACCCTACGCAAAACACCAAAACATGCAGTTTTCGTGTAATGGTCTGAAGTCATTAGATGGAACACATGCACCAACATGAATGTAATCTTAAATTGGATTCTAACTTACATATGGTTTTATGTGAATCATTGATAGTGGTATTTGAGTTGGTACATACTGGTGAGTATCCATATTAATAAGTTTCTACCAGTGGCTTGTTTGTTTTTTTTCTCAGAGCTACCAAGGTGAGTGAGAAGGTGAGTGTTGACCATTCAGCACACAAAAGTGAAAATTTTGGGTTAGATATTAAGTTCATTATAAGGAATGGAAGTTTTTCAAACTGTGTAATGATTTTTGATGTCTCATTGTGGCAGGTGTAGCCTACCTGACAGACAAAACAGGGTAAAAGCAAGGCGTACCAGAATGGTTTGGTACTTCTCAGATGTTAAACTGTACCTCACAGTGATTAACTGGTGCCTCAGGGTCTAGACCCTCAGCCTGTTATGACTGGACTTGACCCCTCAGCCAATTAGTATGACCACAGTGCACCCTCAACTAGGGTATAAATGGATCCCCACCTAACAACCAGCTGAGTTGGTTGTTCTCAGAGCAGTGGGCCTGGCAGTCAGACCTTCCCCTTGGACAGGCTGTGTGAGGATACTTCCATGGGCTGAGTGAGTCTCCACGGATTGAGTGAGCCTCACCCTGACTTTGGTGAGTGATACTTTGGGCACTCTTGTGTGGAAGGTTCCCCCTTTATGAGTGAGGGTATGCCCATTTTGGTTCATCTTTCTTTGGGATTTAGGAATTAGTTGTGCAGTAGTTATATTCCCAACAGACATCCAAACTTGTATTTCATCTTTAGGAGTGTTGGGATACTTTGGTTGCAATAAACTCCTATTTTGATAGCAGCTGCTGTCTGTTTGTGAGTGCCTCCGTGACATTCATGAAGCACATCTTGGTGTTCTAGTCTTCTGATCTTGCAGATAAATGACCTCTTATTTTCTGCCTCAGAGTATGCCTTTCAGTGGGAAAAGGAGCAAGGCACAAAAAGGATGTTGTGTGTACATATTTATATCTATATAAAGTCAAGGCATAGCCTCGGAAGAGACTAAAGTCAAGAACTAGGAAGCCCTTCTGACATCTTTAACATACGTGTAACTTCAGTTCAGTAATGATGTCTGGCTCATTTGTCTGGAGTATATTGAAGCAGAAGGTGAGGTAAGCATTACTCATTGCAAAATTTTTAAAAATCAGTGTCATAGTGAATTTTCTCACCATAGGAACAAGATAAACCTTTAGTAAAAAAAAAAAAGCTTACTTTGTACTTAAAAGCACTACTCCTCTTTACCACATGAAAATGATCTTACTTTTAAAACAAGTAGGTTTTAGTAGTATAGTAAAGACAGCTGTGAGAAAGTGAGCTCAATTATATTTTTGTTTGTGCATCTGTTGCATTCAGTAAACATCATGTCCAGATTCTTTTCTCCTGTTGGTAATATGTGCTCAGAGTTACAGACCAGCTTTCACAACTTGAGTAAATTATGCCTGGAAGTCATCTTAAGTAGAAATTTCTTGGTTCACTGAAAGGTAGGAAAGTTGGAACTTGAGGATGAATATGTCAATATTATCTAAAGAACATTTACAAGTGAAAAAAATCCCAAGTGTCAATGAAGTGTCATTGCTGAAATGACACTTAAAACTGGATAGTTTTTAGTCCATTTCTGTTTCAGAAGGGCAGTGAGATTATATTTTAACACACAAAATTATAAGTAAATATGGGAGATAAAATGTAGAATACTCAACTAAGATTAGGAGTTTAGGACTGAAGTATCATTGAGCTGCCGGCAAAATCAAAGACACACAGGAAGTTCTAAAAAATGTATGAATTCACAATATATGATATAAACCATAGTTTTTTTTATATTAAAAAAAAATCTCATGTGATATAAACAAAAAGATAAGTAGAAAGAGGATGCTTTTTCATCATCCCTGTGAGATAGTGTTCTCTAACACATATAGATCACCCTTTAGCTACTCTTATTATCTAATCCATGTTTGAAGTTATCACAGACATTAGCATATTAAGGAGTATATCAGTGAGTGAGTGAAATTCACATCATCCAGCTAAAGCCTGTGTGAAAGAGAACTTCTTTCTGCTGGAAATACAACTGGAGTTTTGATGAGGTGAAATCCATCCTGTAATGCAGATCCAAAGTCCGAGCTGCAGGTCCACATGCTTTTTCTCTGTAGTCTGAACTATATACAACACACTATAGTGTGTGCTGGTGCTTGGCATAATTAGTAATGACCAGAGATGACTGGACTGATTTTTGTACATGTGACTTGAAGAATGTTACTGGACTTTGTTAATTTGTTCCTTACTGATCAATTACAAACAAATTCTGGGGTTTGCTGTTGCATTTGTGTTTTAGTGCATGTGTGAAATACTTGGGAAAGCAGCTAGTGAACTCCTCACTTGAACTGCCCTTTGCTTGTTCTTGGTGACTGGCTTCCTATATTAAACAGTTCTGCCTTTGATCCTCCAGTCTGAAACTGAAGCTTCAGCACAGAGACATTGATTCAGACCAAACCACAGGCAGCTCCATGCACATTTATGCTGCAAACATGGTAGAATTTCTGTTCAAGACAAATAAATAGCTGTTTGTTGGCTTTTCTGTGTGTTCCTAGGTGTAGTAATTATCTACATGTACTCTGACAGAAATCTTTTTCACATTTAGAATATAATTTCCTGGGTTTTTTTATTCATGAGAGAAAAACATCTCTCTATAAATGGTGTACAAATTAGTATGTTAGAGACGGGAATGTGTTTGGAGCCCTGGAAAGTAAAGGAGGATGCTTTGACATTCATAGACAGCACAAACTGCTCTTTTGACCAACTAATTAAGCATACTCAGGGTTTTTTTATTTTATTTTGCTTCCTGTGCAATTTGTGTATTTGACTTTACAGCTGCTCAAGGTGGATGGCATGACACAGCTTGACAATCTGTGACAGAACGGTAAGCATATTTCTGAGTCATTGCATGGCACAAAAATGTGGACTGCTGTGGAGACAGCAACAGTATTTGTAAAAATATTTCCATAAGTCTCCTTTTAAAGACAATATGTAGAGATCATAGATAATAACAACTACAGAATAACTTTAACCTTGTCTTGAGGTTTGCACCCAGAGCAAAAATATTATACTTTTCTTACTTAGCAAAACATGGATACAGGTCCTGACTATTCTCTGCTGAGTTTATTCCTTCAACATACTAAAGCATAATTGTGGGACAGTCTGATTGAATGCTAAATGTACTGAAAAATGTTGACATACTTGTACTCAAGGTGATTTTCCTGTAAACTGCTATACAGAAATAAAAAAAATGTTATTTCTGCAGTTACGCTTAATTTGAAAGCCATCAATACGTGCAGCACAAACCCCAAAATCTGTAAAATGTAGTTATTTAATTTTGAGGGGTTTTTTATGTATTTGAAGGTTTAGGATCTGTCTGTTAGACCTATAACAGATGCTCTCTGTTAACTCCTCTTTCCCTCCCATAAAAGGGAAGAGAAAGGGGATAAGGGAGAGAGACTTAATGGATCTCTTATAGTCTCCTCCCCTGCCAAATGGGAGAGAAAGGGAATGAGAGAGAGATTTCCAGACTAGAAAGAAAGCTGTAACAGCTTTAATGAAGATAATAATAAAAAAATGGAATACATACAAATATGTATAGAAAACCAGTATTGAAACTAACCCCCCAATGGCAGTTATGTGGCCATCACCACAGAAGCTGAAGCACTTGGGTCAGCAACAGATGGGAACTGGGTTAAGGAGCTTGATTCAGGAAAACACAGATCAGGACCAAATGTAGAATGGGCAGAGCCTACCTTGGATGCCAGCCATTGAAGAAGAGGAAGAGGAAGAAGAACTTGACCCTTGTGATCCCTCAGCTTTATAGTGAGTATGACATATATGGGATGGAATACCAGTTTAGGGTCACCTGTCCTGACCACGCCTCCCTGAAGGTAAGACCTCTTACTTTTGCATCCCCTGATATGGTACATAAGATTTAGCAATGACCTTGGTCTGCACACCAATGCTTGGTAGTAACTCTAAACATCAAGTGTTAGTGTAGTTTTCTTGGACTGACGTAAAACCCAGAGTATAAAATAGTTGTTGGGGGACACAGTTACCACAAAGGCTGGTTTAAGTATTTTAAAGGAAATTTTGGAGGACATTTTTTTCAACCCTTTCTGATTTCCGTCCACAACTGGAAAATCAAAATAAAATTAAAGAAAGTCTAAAAGGCAAACAATGTGATTTGAAGAAATGTTACTGCAGTGTTTCATATGAGCTGTAATAGAGGTGTCTGTCTCAATTTCCTTCCCTTTCACTAGGACAGTCTTCAGAATTGACAGAAATCTGACATGGTTCACAGCAGCTTCTGTACCTTTGTGATTTTTCATATTGACACAAAATGATAGGAATCTAAAGGAGCCCTACATGGACTCACACTTAGAATAGGTACATCCAGTATATGTCAGAAGTCACTCTGGTATCATTTCTGCATTAGGAAAGCTCTTTGCTGCTTAAAAAGTGGATTTTTTTCATGGGAGTAAAGTACAGTCCATGCAAATAACTCTTGTTCCATTCCTTCATATAGTCACACCCATAGATATTTTAACATTATCCTCTTTAAAAAATGTCTTCTCTGTGAAAAAGGAATCTAAATGAGGTTTAAAGGGAAAAGGATGGACAAAAACATGAACTTGAGTCCACTTCATATGCATGTATCTTTTTGAGACTGCATCAAAGATCACTGATAACTTTCATTGTAGAAAGGAAGACTGTTAATACATTAATACTGTGTACACCCTGGAGGACTGAGTTGACTAAACATTTATATTGCTCTTTTTCTGGCAGGGAGGAAGAGACTGGGAAGGATAGGGTTTGTCTTGAGCACATTGTAGCAATTCTCTTTCCTTTACTAACTAGAGTTCCAATGTAATTGTAAAAGACTAGTTTAACAACACCCATTTTCTAAAAATCTGCTAGCTGTTGTTAATTATGCCTTCTATAAGTTATGACCTGAGTCATGCAACAGCTGTTCCACTACTTCACCCACAAACTGGCATGCCCGTAATTACTTGTGTTGCCCTATTTAGTCTTTTACAGCGTCATAACATTAACTTTGCTCAGTCAATGAACATGATGAAAGATCATTTTTCTTCAAACCGTTTTTCAATAGCTTATACAAGTCAGGCTTTGGTAGATGTGAAGGAGGAAATTATATGACCAGTGAACACCACATCTATTACTCTTTGGGTAGTCTTTTTGTGAATTTTCATTGTTAATATATATCTTACACTTCATCAATGGAAAAGTTTCAGAGTATATTCTGATGATTACTTGTTTGTCAAAACTAATATGGTGATGAAAAATGCTCTTATATTCCTTTTGCACCCACTGACTTGAAAAGGAATTGACTTAATTTAAGATGAAGGAGGAAAACATGGCTGAGTCTTCAAAAGTAATTTGCTAAACTGAAAATAAGTTGCTAGTGAAACATTGGAAAAAAAAAAATTAAGTGCAGACACACCCTATATTTGAAGCTGTTTAGAATGGATGCAAATTATCTTTGCACTCTGTTTTCCAGGCTTGATTATCTAGAGGCAAATATCACTGCTTTAGCATTCTTCCCAAATTCATCTCCAGGGTTAACCATCCATGTTTAATCATTGCTGATAATGAGATTTGTAAACTTTAAAAAATCCCTTAGCTAGAACTCTATGAATAGGTTTGTGCATAAAGTGGACTGGGAGGAATCTGTTGGGGTTTCGGGGGGGGATGTTTTTTTCCTTTTTCATCTAAAAAGTTAGAAAGAGTTCATTCACTTTTTCTAAACATTTTGTACTTCTAAAAAATTCACTATGCAATAAACAAGCTTGATATACCACAGTGAAAGCAATAGAAAAGAAACACAAAGAAGCCATTCAGTTTTCTTCAGTATCTAAATGTTCTTTACATAACACTGATTTCTGCTGTGCTGTAGTCAGAGCATCTATCAAAGGATTTCTTAGACTGGGGAGGGTCCATGTAACACGTGAAGCAAATTAAATCTCCAAACCCTGCAAACTGGCATTTCCAGATATCTCCTGGTGATATTTCCTTTTATAGTGACTCCCAAATTGCCTTAAAAGAGGTTTTCAAAGCAAGCAAAGTGAAACAATAAAGGGCAGAATCCAAAACAATTCAGAAAGTAACTAGCAGTAAAAATTACAGTACTAAACAGAAGGAATTGTGAGAGTGGCTGGGGTTTGAAATAGAGGTAGAAAATGAACCAAAGCACTGTGAACACCAGAATGAGGAAATGTCAAGAAATGAGCAGCTGGAAAGAGATATGAATTAAGGCATGAATTAATAGCTTTGCTTTCCTGGTGCTCTGAGAATGATACCATCAAAATTAATATCCTCCATGCTGCCTCATATACTTATTTGTGGTTGTACCCACATGACTTCCAGAAGAAAGAAACCAAGAAGACCTTCCCCCAAACCATCCAATAAACCCAGCCACAAACTTCGAAAGATTATGTGGGGCCACAAAGTGAACATGAACAGAAAAAACAGTGCTCACAGACTCTCTTCTTTGTTTTTTTCTCTGTTTTTTGTTTGTTTGTTTTTAACAAAATCAGCTAAATCCAGTTATCTTAAGTAACTGCAGATTTTGTTTTCAGTAGCACTAGGCCTAGATCAAATTAACACCAATTACCAGAAATAGCCCCACACTTCTGCAGATCTTCTGTAGTAAGTTATACTATTGTCATGTACATGGAATAAAATAATGTGTGGAAGAATATTGTCAAATGACTCAAACATGCTCCATTTCAATAACAGTTTCTCTTCTTCCCTTTGAGTTTTCAAACTGTAGAAAAAAATACTTTTGAGTTTGAATTCACCTGGACCTTGTCAATTTGAAGTGTAAGGGTATACAGGAGAGTGTTTGCTCTTTTAAGGACACTGTTTGCACAAATGAGCCATAAACAAGAACAGAGACAAACCTAACCAACAGATTGTGATAAGAACAAACCTAATTGGTAGAAATACCTGGAGTGTTTATTTTTTTTGGCGGATAGGGAAAGGAAAAGGAGGAAGACAAATACACAGAGACATAAAACCTGACCAACTAGCATTAATGAAGACAATAGTCAGAAATGAACCTGGTCAGTCAAGATAACTGATGGGCTATTGGGAAACTGCAGGCAAACTCTGTCCTGGATGTTGGAGGGGATCGATGTGACTATACCAAGTGCTGAGGCAACGTGCACAAGAGGGAGGAGCAGGGAGGAACAAAGAGGTGTAAAGAGAAAAAGGTTTAAAAGGGGCTGGTCATGTGAAATGGGGCTGGTCAGTATGCCCATCTTGCAAGCCCTGTGCCTGATCAACTGAGTCTGTCCTGTCTTCTTAAGTCTTTTTATTGCCTGTTTTCTCTAGTATCTATGTAATCTTACTCTCTATGCCTGTGTACATGTGCTGCAAGAACTAACTGCCAGCTACTGGTGAGACCCAAATGTGTGAGTGAAATTTTGTGCTTTCTCCTGGAGTCAGACCTGGGGGATTGTATTGAGTCTGACTGAGATGGAGTTATTTTCCCCATAGCAGTTCTCATAATGCTGCACTTTGTGTTGGGAGCTAGAAAAGCGTTGATAACACACCTGTGTTTTGGCTACTGCTGAGCAGTGCTCACACAGCACCAAGGCTCTTCCCAACATTCCCCCCCAGTGGGATGGGGTGGGCAAGATCTTGGGAGGGGATACAATCAGGACAGCTGACCCAAACTGACCAAAGGAATATTCCATACCATATGACATCTGCTCAACAGTAATAGCTAGGGAAAAGGAGGAGGAGCTGAAGGCGGCATCTGTTGTCCTCCAGAGCAAACGCCACGTGTATTGGAGCCCTGCTTCCCAGGAAGGAGCCAGACATTGCTTGATGGGAAATAGAGAATAAATCTTTGTTTTTCTTTGCTTCCACACACAGCCTCTGCTTAGCTTTGCTTTGTTTCCATTAAACTGCCTTTATCTTGACCCACAAGTTTTTTTCCATTTTATTTCTTCCCCCTTGCTCTGTTGAGGGGGGAAGGTGTGATAAGGTGGCTTGGAGGGCACCTGGTACCCAGCCAAGGTTAATCCACCACAGGAATGTTGAGCTTCTGTGTCTTGCCAAAACTGTGTATGTGTGTGTTGAGGGGTGTGGCTGCATGTATATGTCTCTTGCATATATGTTCAGCTCTACTGAGCTAAGTTGAACGTGCCAGGAAAGTGGCAGCCTGGGCAGAAGAGAGTCCTGGACTAGGGCATCTGGAGAAGGTGGATGCTTTTAGCTGCACATGTGTATATATATACATAAAATGTTACAGGCACACATCCAATCTCATGATATATAAACTGTTGATTGGTTGAAAGTATGGAGGCACACAGTTAATTCTGTGCTTGCTTTCTGAAGAATAGAAATATCATTGTTAATCTGAATGCATGGTTCACCTGGGGACCCTGGAAGCACAGTCTAGCTCAAATACTACTTACCTAAAGGAAATCCTGACATCAAGTTAATGAAATTTGTGTTAAACAAGTAATTTTCTATACCTCTATTAATAATTTGTTGTGAAGGAAAAATGACACAATGCGTACTTTTCGAAAGGATTATCATAGAAAGAAACAAATTTATAAATTCTACTGATAAAACAAAATGGCCAATGTCATAAGAACATATACCTATTCTTCTCATTATTCAGAAAGTCTGTTCTGACAAAGAAATTAACTTTATTTTGTCACCTCATTTATCACAGAGAGAGAATTAAAAAAAAAAAAAAAAAAAAAAGGAAGAGAAATACCATACCTTGCCCTAAGCCTTTTTCAACTAACGTCAAATTGTCATTAGAATTCTACTTTGGTGTCGTTCCGTTTAGTGATCTGTTTCTTCTTTTCAGTTTCTAAACTTAATTACTACAGCTATATCTAAGACAGAATTCTGCTGGAACTAAAGTCTTCTTTGGCACATTTTTTGGGTAGAGTCACACTGTGTGTGCAGTAAAATACCAGTCACTAGCAGCTTGTGATGTGTGTGTTTTCTCAAGTCAAATTATTTTCTTTGCTTGAGCTAAAGTTGCGGAATATAAAGGATATTATTGCAGAATTTCTAGTCTCTCTTCTTAAGTTCTTCAAGCAGAGTCCTTTGACAAAATAGTTGCAAAACTCTATTACTAATGTCTTGTGCTTTATCCTGAGTTGTTAGATCTGATGCCAATTGTATAATGTGACAAGACAGGCAAGGCTACCTTTTCTTTTACTTTGTAAAAGACCTTGTTTTTCCTCTAACTTCCCATGACAATTGTCATTGCAAACTGCAGCCATGTTCTCCAACTTACGTTGTTATCAATGACAAAAAGAATATTTCTGATTCTAAGGAGATTTTACACTCTCCTGCCGAGGCACCCCATTATCCCTCTCCTTGTAAAGGTTCTGGGTAAGGCAGTCAGCCCTCCTGTCATGAGAGATGCTGCTCACACCCAACTGCCAGACCAGCACTTGAAGCTATGAGTCACGGCCATGTTTCAAAGCAAATTGGTTTCTGTTTTCCAGCAGGGATACACAAACCGAATGCATTCTAGGGGATGTATAGGAGGTGAGGGATATATTTAATCCTTTCCAGTTGGTGTTTATTCAGCCAGAGAAGGTGAAGAGACCCTCCGTTGGCAGCAGTACTGGCCCCGGCCCTGCCACCTCCCCTGACCTCCAGGTGGTGGTGCTGCGGTCCTCAACCATCCCGTGTCATGGTTGCTGCTCCTGACCAATCCCCTGCTGCCAGGTGTCCCGGCAGGGTGGGGCACTGTTGAGGCTGTGTGCTGCAGCAGACCTGGTCTCCTGCCCAAGCGGTGGGGGCTCTGCGGTGCTCCAAGAGGTTGTAAAGCTGTCAGCAGGCAGAGCTAGAATAACCTCTTTTTGTTTTTTCCCCTCACTTGAGATGTTTCCTTTTTGACCCCTTTGATACTCACCCAGTTTCTGTCCTGCCACCTCTGGCAGCAATCAGTTAGGAGAGGGGACATTGCTGCACAGGTCAGGCGGAAGACACGTAAATGCCAGCAGCTCTCTCTTCCAGTGTCTTGGGACACTCCTCAGAGCCCCAGTCTATTCCTCTGTGCTCTTCTTGCAAGACGTTTTACCTCCTCCTGCTCTGTAATCCATCATTCTACGTGCATAGCCTGTGGCTGATTCATTTAAAATGTCACTGAATAGCACTGTGGCTTGTATAACAATGTGGGTGATAAATGGGAAGTTTATCCCCAGAGCCTTTTCTTCTAGATTTATAGGCACTTTACACCTATAAGTTAGGGGTTGAGTCACACTCCTCTGTGGTGCTTCCTTCTCCACCTTCTTCCTCAGGTCTCATGGCTCTGGGAGCAGAAGATGGTGGAGGACAGGTGGGAAGGCAAGACCTGCATGGTGGGGGTGGGTATTGCCACCATAGGTGCAGGTGTAACTGGCTGTCTTACTTTCACCCAGTCTGCTCTTGGACCTAGGGAGGCACAGGGCCTTACACTCTGGAGAATGTCTGGTCCATTCTGGTAGAGCAATGAGCAACAAAATGACATGGATGAAAGAATAGAGTGCATCCTCAGCAAGTTTGCTGATGATACAAAACTGGGAAGGGTAGCTGACACACCAGAAGGCTGTGCTGCCATTCAGTGCCACCTGGACAGGCTGGAGAGTTGGGCAGAGAGAAATACAGTGAAATTCAACAAGGGCAAGTGTAGGGTGCTGCCCCTGGGGAGGAATAACCCCATGTACCAGTACAGGTTAGGGGCTGACCTGCTGGAAAGCTGCTCTGTGGGAAGAGACCTGGGAGTCCTGGTGGACAACAGGATGACTGTGAGCCAACAATGTGCCCTTGTGGCCAAGAAGGCCCAAGGCATGCTGGGGTGCATCAAGAAGGGTGTGGCCAGCAGGTCAAGGGAGGTTCTCCTTCCCCTCTACTCTGCTCTGGTGCAGCCGCGTCTAGGGTGCTGTGTCCAGTTCCGGGCTCCCTGGTTCAAGAGAGACAGGGAGCTTCTGGAGAGGGTGCAGAGAAGGGCTACTGAGATGATTAGGGAACAGGAACATCTTCCTTATGAGGAAAGGCTGAGGGACTTGGGTCTATTCAGTCTGGAGAAGAGAAGACTGAGGGGGGGTCTCATCCACACACATATATTTAAAGGAAGATGGGGCCAGTCTTTTTTCTGTGGTGCTCAGTGACAGGACAAGAGGGAATGGAAATAAATTTGGGCTCAGGAAGTTCCATCTAAACATGAGGAGGAACATCTTTGCTTTGAGGGTGGCAGAGCGCTGGACCAGGCTGCCCAGGGAGGTAGTGGAGTCTCTGTCTCTGGAGACATTCAAAACCCACCTGGATGCTGTAGTGTGTAACATGCTCTAGGTGGCCCTTCTCTGGCAGGGGGGCTGGACTAGATGATCTCCAGAGGTTCCTTCCAACCTACCCTTCTGTGATTCTGTGAAAATAATCCATGGGTTATTTGAATGCATTTGCAGAGATAACAGTGTTTTTACAGGTGCTGTTTGAGGACCAAGCTATACCTATGAAAATACAGTTGCTGGGTCTGCTTTAATGTAATTCATTTGAAGGATGGTTTCAATGTGATTGCTGCTTGTGATCTAACTACTTCTACCTCTTGAATTAGTCGATTTCATTTGATCATTTGCTGTTGCCTTTTTGGTCTTTTCTTGTTATCTCCACTCATTACCCTCATCTCTTGGAGCTTCTATAAACCTTTCCCCAGTCCCAGATTGATGCTTAAGTATACTTTTTTTCTAACTCATCATGTCACTTTTTCTCTTAATCCCATCCTTCTATTACTTCTTTCATTTTCTTCCATCTCTCTCATCCTTTTACCTTTCCTCTGTTTTTCTGCCACTACTAACTCTACTGTATCTCATTCCTCTCCTGCTTGCTTTTCTGATGCATAGAAACCTTCCTCTGAGTTTTCTGCTGTCAGTGATATTTGTCTTGATCTGCTTTTGTTTCTTCCCTAACTTCTCAACTTCTCACCTGCCAGTTACTATCCTCTGTTTCAGATTTAAGATACACCTGCAACTTCTTCCTGCTCTCTTGCACCTCAGGAATGTCTGCTCACTCTCAAAATGTCATAAACATATGACATTTAGCATGGTGTCTTTCTCTCTTCTTTGAGTAGATCCTAATCTTCCTCTACTCTGCTTCTCCTGGGCTCTCCCGTGCATCTTTAATTTTAAATTGTAGTTCCTG
>JAVSBS010019506.1:9297-35672 GCA_033124195.1 Coracias cyanogaster | reverse complement strand
GAAGGTAGGCTATTCTTCCAACACTCTGCCTAGCTTGTGAGATAAGTGGAGTAAAGCAAGATGACTAGCTACCCTAGCTAACAAATTAGTAGGATGAGAGAGTGAAAGCATGTGTTGCTCTGAGAATCAGGCTAACCATGTGGGTGGCGCAAAGATGGGAAATGGGTTGGAGGGAGTCAGTATGCATTACCAGCCCCTGATCCTCTGCAAAACTTGTTGACGATGTTATTGCCGCCAGGCAGCTTTGGAAGATGAACAGCTTGGCTGGTGGAAAAACCTGTTCTCTGGCCACCCACGCCATGGAAACCAGCAAGCAGTTGGCTTCAGATGGATAAAAGGTTATTTCTATGGATGAAACACCCTCAACAATTAAAGGTGAAGTGGCAAAGCTATACATTGCCTGAGCCCTAGCTAACACCCAGTGATTGCAGCATGACTTGTGAGACACTGGCACCATGACACCATCTGTTTATGATTCATGCTGAACAGACTGCATATAGAAACAGATGGGAGGTGTCAGCTTTGATCAGAATTGTTATGCTGGTGATTCCACAGCACATTATGTGGGAAAGTAAGGGTCTCAGCTACGTACTTCTATAACGAGGAAGGTGTTTGTATTCATAGGAACTCCACGTTACTCAGGGAATTATTCTTGCTAAATCCCCACTGGACGGAGTCCTAAGGTCATGCAGCTGTGCCAGATCTCTGTTATTGCACTGCATATCGTCCTGAAAGACAGTCACTTTGTCAAGTCCACTGTTCCTAAAATAAGGTCCGAAACTGTCCTTTTTGGCCTAGTTCTTAAGGTCAAATAAAAAACTTGCTGAGACTATGTCCAATTTTGTTATGAAGGGAATCTCAGGCATCACTGTCCTTTAGCACTGCCATGCTTGTTATTTCAAGTCTCAATATTAGGTTTCCTTTTTGGAGAAAGCTGATAAATGTAATTCAGATTCAAAACAACAGACATGCCGGTTGGAAGGGACCCCTGGACAGCTCCTGTCTAATATCTCACTTGAAGGAGGATCATTTCCAACACTGGAAAAGGTCAGGCATGGTTTTGTCAAGCTGGGGCTTGAAAGCCTCCAAATTTATGTAAAATGAGTGCAAGAGTGGGACAAGCCCTCTCATTAGTCCCACTGATCACTTAGAATGTAAAATCTCTGTGCCTGTGGCTATGAAGGTCTTAAACACTATGCACCTTTTTGCCAGTCACTGTAAACCAGCTCTCTTGAATGCCAAGGGATTTGAGCCTGTTTACATCAGCAGGGTGCTGAGGCCTACTCTACTTTTAAGCATGAATGTACGTGCCAGACTCTCAAAGTACAGGTGAGTAAAACGACACAGGTGGGGATCACATAGCATGGAAAAATCTGGCCACCTTTCCCAGGAAGCAAAGGAATCCTGCTGGTAGGACTCCAGGGCACAGGACCGCAGGCATGCGGCTGCAGGTCCTCACTGCTACTGAGAAAGCAAGCACCTGAGCTGGTGATCAGCTACGTGGCACCCCCTGGCACCCGCCACGTTCAAGAATAAAAAGCAGCAGATGGCACAGAAGAGTCGTTATTAAAAAAAAAAACCCAACCAACCAACCAACAAACTTTTTACTTTTTCCTGAAAGTAATAAGGTTTCCTGAAACTAACAGGAGGAGTGTTGTACCCGTCTGCCCCGAAGGCCGTGCCTCAGGGCCGCGCTGCAGCGGGACCCACCTGCGCTGCTGGGAGCTGCAGCCTCCACGCCACGCACCCGGCCTCGCCCTTGCAGGACACCAGCAGACGTGGGGACCACTTGTTTTAGGGGTTCTTTGTATTTACTACAGAGACAAGGAAGAGTGGATTAAGAAGCAGGAAAGTTTAGGCTGAAGCTTTTCACAAATTTCCCCAGGCCCCAGGGGAAAACCCACACTACAGTTCCCAAACACTCCTGGCTTCCCCCAGCCTGTGCTCCCTCACCTACCTGCCATTATCAGAACTGATCCTGAACATCACCTGCCAGATCACTGGCGTTAACTTGCCAGGGCCAGATCCAATTCTGCACAATACAGACGCAGGGCCCAGGCTGGCCTGAAGGCAAGCAGGTACCACAGGGGCAGGGAGGCTGGCGGGGGGGACACTCAAGGAAACTGGCTGGGAGCTGCGTCCTCAGCAGTTAACACAGCAAATGGCTTGTAACTGGGGGCAGAACCATGGGAAGCAGCTACTGGCAGAGAAAGTTTCCCCATGTGTTTAGGGCAGCAGAGGGAGGCTGTGGCCTTTGACAGGTGCCCTCCCCTCCTACTGCTTCTGTGCTTGGTGCTGCTGCTGGATTGCTTCCCACTGCTCAGCCACCGGGCTTAGAAAAGAGTCACCCTTCCGTGCTCTCACAGAAACTCTCAAGATAGCTAGGTGTGCACACCAGTTTATGGCAGGGGGAGCAAAGCAGCATCCCATTCCTCCAGCATCATCCCATTCCCTCCATTTACTGGGCCACAGGCATATAGACATAGTCCCTGGATACCTAACACAAGCATGGCCAGCATTAGACTGAGACAACTTTTCCCAGACTCATCTATCCTCATCAGGACTCTTGCAGCCAGGTCAGCAAAGCAGGAACCTGACAAGGAAGGCTTTCAAACTTGGCCAAGTGTTTGACTAGAGGGGAAATGCTTTCATTTCTTAACTTTCCCTTAAAAAAAAAGTGCACGATCTCTTCTGGGAACACCCACCCAGTGAAAATCCCTCTGGAGGCTGCCTGCCAAAGCCTGTGAAAATCCCTCTGTGAGCCGTGCCCGCTATTTCAGACACAGCCTGTTCATAGGAACATAAATCTGCTGTCCTCACTGATGAAGATTATTCGAGCTGGATTTAACATGCCTAGGCACATCTTTCTTAACTTGGCTCAGACAACCACCTGCTACTTCACGTGCAGTTATTGCTCAGACCAGATCTCTTAACAGAGTCACCCGTCCTGCTGGTAGCAGCTACAGAGGCTGCACTTTCCTTGTCCCCATTACCCAGCGCAGTCTACGCCTCCAGCTGGTGCTAGTGAAGAAGCCACTGCTCTCTCCCCTTACCTTGGGATTCTCTCCAGTTGCAGCATTATTCCAACACATTGTCAAATCTGGGGCAGAGAATACCTGATGTTCAGGGAAGAAAGTAATAGAGTATTGCACAAGTCCCTGAATTCATAATAGAAATTACACTTATGGAAACTTAGCATCTGTAGAATGTTATGTTTCTAGATAAGAGAGGGGATTTCTTTTGCTGAGCCTTGATCTGGAAGTCCACACCAGCGACAAAGTGTCTCCTGTATTTCACTAAGGGGTCAAAACCACTGAAGGCAGGTTTCAAATTCTGTGGGGCATCTCTCTCCATTACTTTAACTTCTACAGTAAAGGAGGGACATGGGGGGAGTAGGAATAAAACCCATACTTTAGCACTTCTGCTGGCAGCTTGTTGAACAGTTTTAAACCAAAGGAATCCCCACATTTTTGGGGGGACGTCAGAACATTGGCACACAGAGACCTTTGTAAGATTTGGCAGAACATGACGCTGTTTTCAGCCATACCCAGGATGTACTGCATTCTGCCAGCCACCCTATGCATGCTGCCATTTCAACGTGCTGCTGGCACCAACTCCACCTGCTGGAAAAACCCAACAGCCTGGCTGGAGTCACGTTTTCTGAACGCAGCTCCTATGCTGGAGAACTTGACTCAGTTAACACTTGGTGACTTCTCAGTATCACCCCCCAGAATCAGTGAGCTCCTGGTGCTTTCAGGTTTCCTAGCTCTCCAAATTAACTGATCAGAAGTCAATCCTTGTTCTAATGCAACAGTTTAACTTCATCCATGTTCTTTATATTTCACCCCTTTACCCAAGTGTATCAGAAAAAAATTGAAAGTTTATCCTATTCTCAGTTTTTTTGATAATTTTAAAGACAGAATCAATTCAATCCGGTTTGACATAAAGTAGTTGAAATAATCGCAACAAATGATTACTTGTGTCTCTCAGCCAAGGCTCCTGGAACACATTACAAGCATTAGGCATAATAATTCAAGTTCACAATTCCCGACTAAGGGATGATCAGATACTCACATTACCATCATCTTACGTTCAAGTACCCAGCACAGAGGATTTCACACGGTTGAATGTTCTGAATCCACTAATTATACAGCTCAGAACTTTTGAGTTGAAGCAAGACTTCACAAGATTCAGCTCCAGTCTGAAATTGTACCCAGTGGGGAACCTACCCTGTCAGCTGCCATTGCACTCAACTCTTAATTACCTTCACTGTTAACATTTTACATCTTACCTTCAGTGTAATTCCATTTCCAAGAGCTGATGGGCTATTATCATCCCTTCGGCTGCCAAGCAAAGCTCACTCTATTAGTCAAAGTGTCACAATGTGGATGTTTATTAGCTGAATAAATTATCAGCTAACCTCCCCTCAAGCTAGCTGTATTTTTATTGCTTTTCTGTTCCTCTTTTCCAATTGATAAAGAGCAGAAAGAGATATGGCTGAAACCTAAACAGGGCAATAGCAGAGTCAAACATGCCTTGCAGGACCTTGATACTCAAACTTCTGTTCCTGACACGGCTTTCTTCTAAGCAGAACAAACTGACATTTCTGCTTCCCTCCCAGTACTACTTAGCAGCAACACAACAAGCTGGTACAATACTTTAAGCAGCCAGGAAAAACTGTTCACTCAGAGGAACTAATACAAAGGTATGTTGTGATTCAAAGGATAAGAAATGGCCATTATGAGTCTTACAGCATATTATGGTCAAACCAAAATTAATTATTTGCAGAAACAATTCTTTGATGCATCTGAGAATCCGCAGTAATACCAAGCTTTTAAAATCATCCAGGGTGCTGAATCTACCACTTTGTAGGTGTCCTACAACACAGTTGCTGAAATCAAACTTATTCAATCAATGGATGTATCTGGAAAATACATCATTTTGGGTTTTGTTCTGAGCTTTTCAAAACAAACTAAATGAACACTCAATGCTCACAGACAAAAGCAGGCACAGGAGAGTTCATGTAATGTGTTAGTTTATGAAATTGCTGGCATTTGTCCCAATAACTCTGCAATTTGATTTTCCTAGTACACTTTTTTTGCAATAGACAGATTAAACTTGTACTTTCTGAAGGTACCATAAAAACCCCTTCAATAGCATTCTGTATGATTCAGTGTTTTTCTCATGGCTGTATACCACTGCAGTAGCTATGATGGTCTAACACCAGAGCTAAGATTTGTTGGTAAAAGCAGAATGTTTTATTTAAAAAACAAAGTTAGGTACTTTTTAAAAACAAACAAACAAACCCCCCCCCCAAAACAACAAACAACTATTTTCAAAATATCTCACTTAAGCAAATAAAAGAGCTGCTTGCTTTCTACCAAATTTTCAAAATGCCTTGAGTCAGTTTTAGATCATTTAAATATGATAAAACTTCCTTGCAGTAGGTAGTTGCAAACATACTCCTCAGAACATTTGTACCTCTGTTTACATCAAGCTTTGCCTCCAGAAGCTCCTCTAGCCTTATACTATCCTCCATGTGTTATGTTTCCTAGAAGACAGGGGCTGTAAGTTTGACTCAATATGAGGAACAATTATCTACAGTTGTAGTGCTTTTTCATCAACACTCAAGATGTCACCCACTTACTATGCGAGGGGAATGACTAGTGATTTTTACTTAAAAAAAAGAAGAACACTCCACCAAAAAAGGCAAACAAGCATGAAATCTCCCAAGAGCAGCTTTAAAAATAAATTTCCTTTTGATTAGTCTGCCACTTTTGGAAAGGCATTTCAGTTTTATCAAGGTGCATCAGCTGATACTCTCAGATGCGGCAATCAATAGCAGGCACAACTTTGCTGCAATGCCTTACATGCACAGCAAAAGGGCTATGTGGATTTTGCTCCAACAATTGAAGTCTTCAGCTTTCCGCAGGAGCTGAAGTGCCATGTGAGTAAGCTCAGAAGGACACAAGAGACTCAACAGCTGAAAGTGACTTGAGGGAGAACTTCAATGAGGTTTCACATCAAGTCAGGGCCGTCCAGCTTAAGGTTTCGGTGAGACCACTGTACCAACACTTGCCATAGTAGAGTCTCTGGCATTGCATCCCTTTCAGTGTGGGCATGAAACAATTACATACCTCGACTGCTGGGACTTCGCCCACCTCTGGAGTTTCATCAATACTGATAAAATGTTGACAATCTGATAATGAACCACTACCATTTGGGAAATATGAAGAGAGACTGGAAGTAAACATCTGGCAAAAGGAATTAAACATATTCTCCTATCACACATTCTATGTGCTCAAATCACAGACTACCTGCTGCAGGTCTGCTGCTCAGCACACACATTTCCATCATGGGTTACAAGATCTTGAGCATAATGAGCCATAATTCACACCTGTGGGAATTTTGTCGTCTTACTCTTTCCACACCTACTAAAATCAGTCTGCAATAATACATGAGGACACAGCAATTCATTGAAAAGACTTGAAAGTATCTACTTTTGCACCTGAATATCGGAACAAATTCTTTCATACCATAAAAGTAAGTTTTTGAAGTCCTTTTCTAAGTGGTGTTTATTGATGTTATCTGCTAGTTAAGTAGAAAAGGTCTATGTAATTTTTCAAACAGCTGCTTTTTGCCAAGCAATGTGATCAGTGAGTTTTAAATTAGTTTATTTATGGGACTACCATGAAGTATGCAATCACTCACTTCTTTAAGAAGTCCTTAAAAATCCCTCAAACAAAGCACAGAAAGCAGCAAATTTACTTTTTTTCCTCTCTCAATTTCCAGAGGTAACCTACCTAATAATAAGCTTCCATTAAAGGTTAATAAAACAAAGGTTACATAATTCACTATCCAGCAAGGACTAAGCAGGATAAAACCAGACACTAATGATGGTTTGTTTGGGATTAATAGTAAGCATTGGATTAGTTGAGAGCTTCTTGGTATCTGCATTTCCCATCTCAACAAAATCTCCAACTGCAAAAGAGTAGTGCCACCTTTGGATGAAAATTAGTATTAGATCTCTCAGTCAATCTGATCCTCCGTTTCTTATGGAGGCTGGGTTTTATTAGGTATTTCATTATACTTTCAGAAAGTTTAGTAAGATTTAATCAGAAAAGCCTTTTTTCCTTCTGTCTCTCCTTTTGTCTACCATTCAACTTCAATTTTTAAAGAGTCCTTCCCTCTTCTCAGTGCTCATTACCTCATCTCTTTGGAGTTTATTCTTGTAAATGTGTCAGAAAGCCTCTATTAATTATGACATCTGATTAAGGCTCATTTGTAAGATCTTTCAATGAAACTGTTAAGCATTTGGGAAAAAAATAATAATTAAAAAAAAATCAGTGAAACTGATTACCTAAGTTTAAGTAAAGGTTTAACCAATTTTTGAGTCTTTTTTTGGTACTTCATATATTTCCAGACTATCCTTATTTTACCTTGCTTCAGATGGCCAAAGATGTTAATATCCTCATCAGTCATCAGATGTGCAGTGCCTAATTTATCTAACACAGAGGGACTGCTTCATTTTGGAAGCCGGTACCCGAATGTGGTGTACTGGGTCTGGCTGGAGTAGCGGACCATGTCCTGCTGTGTTCTGAGTTTGTGACTGAAACACTGTTGGTAACACGCAGTGGTTGTGGCTATTGCTGAACATGGCATCAAAGCGTTCTAGCTTGTCACACTGCCTCCCCAGGCAGGTAAGCTGGGGGTGGGCTAGGGTTTGGGAGGTCACAGTGCTGGGACAGCTGACACAAGCCAGCCAAAGGAATATTCCATACCCTCATGCTCAGTAATAAAGAAGTTGGGGTAAGGGGGTGAAACGTCTTCCAACACAGCCATTGCTCAGAGACCGGCTAGGCATCGGTCTGATCATGAGAGATGGTGAGTGCACCTTTGCAGCAATTCCCCCTACCCTCTTTGCTTCACTTTTAAATTGCTTTTACCTTGACCCAGGCATTTTCTTGCTTTGGTTCTTCCTATTTTCTCCCCCACCCCACAGAGGGAGGTGGTGAGCAAGCAGCTGTGTGGGCACTTAACTGCTGGCCAGGGCCAACCCACCACACCAGGATTTGGAAAACTTCTGTCTTCAAAATAGCACATGGAAGCATGCAGTGTCTAATTTCTTAAAGGAAGATGGTATAGCATTACTGACAATCAAATCTACATTCATCATGATACAAAACTGGCTGACGCACCAGAAGGCTGTGCTACCACTCAGCAAGACCCAGGCAGGCTGGAGAGCTGGGTGCGGGCAAACCTAATGAAGTTCAAGAAGGGCAAGTGTAGAGTCCTGCACCTGAGGATGAATAACCCCATGTTCCAGGACAGGTTAGGGGCTGACCTGCTGGAAAGTGGCTCCACAGAGAAGGACCTGGGACTCCTGGTGGACAAGTTAACTGCGAGCAAGCAGTGTGCTCTTGTGGCCAAGAAGGCCAATGGTATCCTGGGAGCATTAAGAAGATCATGACCAGCAGGTCGAGGGAGGTTCTCCTCCCCCTCTATTCTGCCCTAGTAAGGCCACATCTGGAGTACTGTGTCCAGTTCTGGGCTCCCCTATTTGAGACAGGAAACTACTGGAAAGACCAGCAGAGGGCTACAAAGATGCTGAGAGGACTGGAGCACCCTTCTTACAAGGAAAGTCTGAAACATCTGGGTCCATTTAGCCTGGAGAAGGCTGAGAGGCGATCTTATCAAAGCTTATCAATAAAGGGCAGAGGTCAAGAGGATAGGGCAAGACTCTTCAGTGGTGCCCACTGACAGGACAAGAGCAATGGGCACAAACTGGATCAAGGGAAGCTTTGTCTGAAGACGAGGAGGAACTTCTTTACTTTGAAGGTGGCAGAGCACTGAAAAGGCCTCCCAGAGAGGCTGAGGAGTCTCCTTCTCTGGAGATATTCAAAACCTGCCTGGACACGTTCCTGTGTAACCTGCACTAGGTGAACCTGCTTTAGCAGGGGGATTGGACTAGATGATCTCCAGAGGTCCCTTCCAACCCCTACCATTGTGATTCATGTTCGATAGTAACAACAAATGGAGACTGTAAGCTAAAATCCCAGAGAGGCACAAATGATACCATTTGCTAATTGGCTTTGGTTTTTCATCTCTGGGGGTTTATTATATGTAAGCTTCACTTGATTTCAAGGGCTTTGCTTTTATTTTTAACAGTAGCACTTTCCAGTTTCTACTGGATGATCCCCTGGAGACCTTGCACTAGTAAAAACAAAATACAAAACCGTATGTGATCAACTCATGTGATCACTTCATATGTTGAGGCATACTTCTACAGCAAAATGAAACAGATGCCATTTAATCTACCACACAGGCAAGTGACAACTTGAGAAAGACAGTCTGGAGTGAGTCAAATCATAAGAAGATACTTTTCTGGATGATTTCCCAATGCAACCAATTATTTCCACTCCCTGCACATGGTGTGATCTTGGTTTTCAATTTTTCATTATTTATTTTTCCCACGTTATCCCCTATATTTATGTTATGCCCTTAGGGGTGAAGGGACAAGTGTTTACTTTCTGCTGAGGAAATGCTCTGACATCAATGCCCCTGTATGGTCATCCTGGTTTTAAAGACTGTGATGGCAAAGCTGAGGAACATTTGGCCAGCAGACTTCTTTTGGTCTCTACAGGTATCTCCTATCACTTTAAGAGAAAATTCAGGCTCATTGGCAGTTTCACACACCAACACGTAACTGAAGTGATATCACTAAGAGTCATCATAAAACTATTTATTAGGGAAAGGGCTCGTGTTCCGTTCTTATGACTGTTCTTCATCTCATCTATATGTTTGGCTCTAGCCACAAGCTGCAGCGAGACGTTTGCTTTGTCAGAGGCTATCCCTTTGAACTTACTCATCAAACCTAATTTTAATTCCCTGCTATGACAGGAGGAACCAGGGACAACAGTTACACTCTAACCTTACTGTAACCCATCCAGGTGGGTCCTCAGTGAATGATTCACTATGTAGTCACTGCAACGAGGTTTGATAACTTGCTCCATCAGAACAAATCTGATTTTAAAGTCTTATGGAAAAGTAAGCAAATAAGAGAAAAACCACTCCATTTACATGCTAAAAAAAAAAAGCTTGTATCCCACCACTATAATCCCTTTATTCAGGCTGATTTTCATAATCTAATATTTTTCTGCGACCATTATAAGCAGTTATATTTATGCTGCACTATCAAACTGCTGATTTGTGAAGGCCATTTACAAAGGCCATGACTACACTATTTAATACACTAAAAACGCATGTTTTCCATATGCCCTACACTAATGCATGAGTGCCTATAACTCGCTTCCCATTGAATCCAGGTCAGTTGAATATTAGGATAGTGCATATTAGAAGATTCATGGATCTCCTGACATGCTGGGAAGACTTAAAGAGTAGCTAGAAATCACATCTTTTGTAGCAGCACCTCTTAATCGCATTTTATTTACGTTAAAGTAAGTAAAGACAGTAAAGTGTATGTGGAATTCTTCTACTTCTTATTTCCCCCATTTCTATCCAAACCAATTTAGTACATATCCCAGAAGGATCTTTGGAGATGCAAGCAAGTCCATGTACATTTAATAAAATGAAAGAAAGCCAAAGTAAATAAAACCCACCAAAACAAACAGAGAACGCTGCCCTCTCCTCAGTCCAGGCCCTACTTCTTGGCCCATCTGGCACTTAAAGACACCTTTCCACTTCCATCAAACTGAGGCCATATGAGCCCAGATTATATCCCAAGACAAAAATGAAGCTGAACAGCTCCAGACTGTGAAATCTTAAATAATCTGACAGGTACTTCATCCCTGTCCTGCCAAAATAAAATGCAGCAGCAACAGGTCCTTTCTGTCAACACAACCCATTCGTTTTATCACTAACACACCACAAGTCAGCAGTTTCTCTTATTTGCTTACATTAAAAGTGACATTCACTCACAGCTTGATCACACCCAGCTGTAGTGTCATGGTGGGACATACTCAGTGACTCACAGCCTACCACATTAGTATTCATAGCAGCATGGACCATCACTAGTTGGTACCTTTATGACTGCAGCCAAGTAGTCTTAAAATTAGCTTCCTTGTGCTCAAGTCAGAATGTTAATGCAGAATACAAAACTTAGCAGAGGCTGGAAAAATGCATCCAAAAAGCTGGGTAGATATTTTACCAGAGGATCCAGCCCTGACCTCCCAGACTGGCTAGTTTAAAACATCAACTGCAACAACAGAGAAAAACATCTGTAGGTTCTCCTCAGGAAATTCATCAGAGCATGTAGCTCACAACCAAGAGGTAATGCTCTACTAGACTTACAATACCTCAAGTCTAAGCATACATGATACCAGAATGATGAGCTTGTGATGGTATCACAGTATCTAAATTTCTGTATTACCTTGCCCCAAAGGTCTGACAGCATCTCCCCTAGCTAGAATGCTAACAGAGGCGGAAGCTAGTAGGCTGACAGTGGGCCTTGTCCCTCTTTTCTCCCACTATCAGGTGCATTCTTCCCTTTCTTCAGCAAACAGTTAGACCTGACTTGACTACTCTGCTATGAGAAAAAGTAAAGCAGGAATTTTGGGACAGGTTCTGGCCTTCCAGCACCCAGATTAACACCTCCCACCCCACATAAAAATCTCCTCTCCCCTATCCACCACTCCAGGAAACCATTAGGCCTTTATCCAACAGGTTTAATAGCAGCACAACTACAAAGAGTACAACAATACCAAAGATGAAAGATGCAAGAGATGTGTAGCTAAATGTACAATATGGTTGGCAATGCAATTCTAAAAAGTCAGTAAGACACACCATAATACAAATTGAGGCACACAGAAATGCAAGCAGACCCCTTACGTCTGAGGCTGTAAGTACCAGCTGAAAAGAAAAAAATAAAAGACCTTCCCCTGCAACTCTGTCAGAAAACTCATGTCTTTAAAAACTTTAGTGTCAACTTACAACTTTCAGTGCTCTGTTCTGAACTGCTTATCCTAGCCAGGATCTCTCCAGGTGCCTCCTCCAGAGCACATGGTGCACCATGGAGCTCAGCTCAACAAGAGCAAGGAGAAAGTCACGACTGACACTGTAAAGATGTTTGTTCCACATATGGTTGCAGCTCACACTTCGTTGGTGCCTGTTCCTAAATGACAAGTTTATCTGTTGCTTTGATGCTAGCTGGCTCATGCCTGCCTAACCACACCAACAGGAACATGGCTAACCCAACAGCAGATTGATTCCAAGAAATGCCACATTCCATGTCATTTACTAACCTAGTGAAAAATCCTACACTGCATAAGCCTTTTAAAGGTATGTTCATAGCAAATTGGATGTTTGATGAGGTCTATAACATTGCTAAGCTATCACTAATGGCTGACACCATTTTGAACAAGCCTGTAATGAACCCTCCCACTTGCCAGGTCAGCAGGCATCAAGGGACCCTCTCAGGGTGGGCAGTCACAGGCAGAACAGCCTGCAGACTTGTAAGTGTTTTCTTGGTGTAATTTATTTGCAGTTAACACAAAATTCTGATCACTGATCTGAGCGTGCAGCTTGGGGGAAGCATAGAAACACCCATGGACATCTCTCCTCCCCCTTTCTAGTCTCAGCTTCTCCTGGGTCAACAGCCAGTTATAGGTCAGCCCATCCCACCACCCTGCCAAGGGGATGGACAAGGCAGGCAGTCAGGGTGGCAATGGTTAAGGTGTCGCCCACCACTCTTCTTACTGGTTTTCTGTTGCCACTCCACACCTCAGTGTCTCCAACCCGGCAGTGCACCCACAGCCACTGTCCCTTGGGGAGATGGGGTCCCCACCCCAATGCAGGGTACCCATGGCCACCATCCTCAGGTCATACCTCCTCTGGCGTGGGTCACCTTCTTCCAAGATCCATCATCCCCTCAGCATGCTGTCTCCAGCCCCTCATGCCTACTATTGCTTAAACATGTTGCTGCTGATGGCCATGGGCTGCCCGTTCCAGTCAGAAGAGGCTGGCGATGGGCAGGGCCAGGCAATGGCTGCCTCCCAGCCAGGGCAGCCCGCTGCACAAACAGCACCCTCCATGCAGCGGCAAGCTGCTCTGCACACACAGCTTAAGAGTGTTAGAGAGAAACTATTAAAAAAAAGTAATCTTAGTCTACCCTGGCTCCCACCCCACTGGTTAAGTCAAAATATTGAAATATTAAAGTAGAACAGCACCGATACTTCAGCAGTCTTTGACATGGAATTGTGGAAAATGCTTTTGTGATTTACTTCGGATTTGTTTATCTGTTCTAGATTTGGGCTATTTTTTCCCCCTGCAGATTTGCGTTTGTTTTAGCATCTATACCAGAACTGGGCTGCTATTGCTATGCAAATTGTTACATTCAGATTTCTTTTTATAGCTGCTTTTGTTTCAAAGGCTTGCATAACTTGCTAAGGAATTAGTGCTTTAAAAGTGTATGTACTGAGAACAAATTAACATTTCTGCAGGTTTCAAATATCGGTACAAAGGAGACTTAGAGTAAAAATTAATTACCCTTTTAAGTGGAGTACCCAAAATTAGGCTTTAAATTACTTCAAGATTATAATGGAGGAGTTTGTCCAGATACAGAATGCAGTTTGAAGCACAGAGTATCATTGGTTCTAGTAATGCGCTTTCCCAAAAAGATACCGTAGTTTGGGCACAGAGACACATACATCCTGCTTTTCCAGAGAAGCTTCTTTATGACCATGCTGAGCTGCACCATCAATGTCCTGCTTTGGCCTTCAAAGCCCCAGCCTCAGACCACTGCTGAGCAGCAAGCACAGGCTTCCTGTTACGGTGCTGCACGAACCGCAGAACGTGCAACTGAAGGTGGTGGCAAGCAAGACATCACAGCCAGACACGGCATAGAGATGAGCTGGTTTGTATGACAGAGCCTTAGTCTTCACTAACATTAGCCACACCAGTTTTTATTTCTGGCCAGCTTTAGAGCTGGCAACACAACTGTCTTTCTTTAATAATCAAAATAACTTGTACTTGCAGTCACTTACATTGGGATTTCTTTTCACGTACAGGAAAAACACAGAGGAGGTGTCTGCACTGAAGTTCTGTTACTTTGATGTGACTGTAGCAAGAGAATACTTTTCACCTCTGAACTACGATGCCATCTACCATATTCTTTAATGATGTGGCTAGTAGTAACTAGCAAAGAGGGTTCTGAAGTGAGTTATTTCTACAGCTACTGGATATGATGAAAACCACTCAAAAAAAAAAAATTGAGAATCTCCTTGGTATTTTATCATCCAAGACAACAAAAAGATTCCACATTATCATTAGGAATGCAATGCTCTGAAAACAGTGTTGATTTTAACAGTTTGGCACATCAAATTTCACCAGAAGTTATGGAAAACAAGACATGTTTTTTCCTCAGTTATGTTTTTCTAGGAGTAAAAGACTTCAGGGCTCAAACACTGCATGACAGAATTTATAAAGCCTATAGATTTTGTGATTATTGGGATATTTATTCCATTAATTGCACTGGTTTCATCAGACAGCTAGGTTCAAGAACAAGCAGCATCGCAGGGGCAGACAACTTCCATTAGCCCAATATCCCATTTCTTGACTAAAGAATTCAAATGGCAAACAGCCTTGCCCCACACAGGTATCCACACATCCCTGAAGAACAGCAAATCCTCTCTCAAACAGTCAATACGCCACAAGCATTAGGAGATAACCCCTAAGCTTTCTGAGCTACTGAGACCCTACATCCTAATTTATGCTTGATTTCAGAACTGCCACTTTCACAAGCTGAACAGTCTAGAAAAGTGGAAGCAACAAAGCATTGTTGGTTGAGTAAAGAGAGTTCACAGAAAAGACAAAAAACAGAGCTACTGAGCATCCCAAAGTAGCCAATGAGGTGTCTGACAGAGCCAGAATGTATGGAACTGTAAACTAGAGTAAGAAATTCAAGTATGATGCTTTAATGTACTCTTCTCTCAAGCTCAGTCCCCCTGCTACTAAAAAAAAAAAAATTAGGACAACCATCCATCCACAGCATCCACGAGTGAACTGAGACTCCTAAGGGAGAGAAACGCACAAAGACCTCAGGAGACCTGATACAGAAACCCAGCTGATACCAAGGGAAGGTCTCAGGTTCTCATCAGGTTCTGAATCACATCTTCCAGTTTCCACAGACAGCACAGGAACACCAGGCTCCTATTCACCTAAATAACGTACCTGGTGTTAGTAAAAGAGTAACTGCAGATCAAAGAGTGGAAGACCTGTACAGACCCAGAGTATAAGAGAAAAAGGTCCTGTGTTTGAGGAGATACTTATACTAAAGCAGAGTACTATAAACATAAATCACAAGTAAGGAGAAGCTGATGGTCCAGAAAGTAATTTCACAGAAGTATGATTAGACAACCAAGTAGGAATCTGTCTGTCTTCACCACTTCTATCTTTTCCCCCTCATCTCCCCTGAAGCGTACCATTTTCTCAGCATACACAGATGTCCAATCAGACTGGATATTGAAGATGCCTTGCTAGCTAAATCTCAGCTGCTTGCAGAGTCATAAGGTAGTTAGCAACTCCAGGCCGACAAATTTCCTAGACAATGAAAACAGAGACCCTGAAGACAAAAGTCAAGCAGCTGACTTGACAGTTTTCAAAATGACGTAAAGAATGCTGCACTTCAGCCATTCTCATCAGTCACACAAAGGCAGGCAAAGCTCTGCAGTAAGAAGTGTGCTGCAATGCCGACCAGGATGAGTTTTTACACTTGTACGTACCTCTGTAAGCAGCAGACCTTCAAAGTGCAATAACCTGTTCAGAGACTTCCAGGCATTTGCCCTTTCAGAGCCACAATACACAGAAGTGCCCGAGCACCTGCAGTAAGAAATCAAAGCTTACAGAAGTATACATTTAGGAAACAAGTATTTTTTTAAGCACAACTGTGGAAAACTTAAGGAATTAAAAAAAGGCCAATAACATAATGACGAGTCACTGAATAGTAGGAAGATTTTTTTAATGTTTAGGAGCCCAACTATAAAAACTCCCTTTAATTCCAGAGTTTAATTTCACAGAACTACACTGTATATGATTGAACTATCAAATGAATTATTAAGCGGCAGAATGACACAATCAGTACAATGAAAGGAAAAGCAGAAGTATCATTTAGTCTAACAAGTTACACAAAACCGTGCATTCAAAACCTTACATACCAATGGAATGCTGCATACATCAGAAGTTTATGAATAGACAAGAAATAAAGAGGCTTGTAACCTTGTTGTTATCAGTTGATAAGGTATATAAGTTGAGAAGCATATCCATGATTTGCCATCAGTGCTCTATGCCGTTTGTCTTATATGGGTAAGACCAAGCCTCATTCTAGGTTCTCACCATAAGACTCCATAAAAAATTTAGATTTGTAATCGTGGTGCCTCCATCCCATCCTTAGTCATAACCTAAGCTATAAATCAAATAAGGCAAACCACCCAGACCTGCAGGTCCTGCTGTGTGCTCCATTAATAAGTTGAACTCTTTCTGATGCTGTTAATATTCCTAACCTAATCTTATTCTGGAGAAAAACATACACCATTCTTTTCTTCTGACACAACAAGTTTACAGACACTGAAAAATCTACCAGTAAAACTCTCCAGCTCCCCTCCCAGATCTTAAACTCATGCCTAATCCTAAGGGGAACCACTGACAAGACATCCATAACCCTCTCAAGCAAAGCAGAACAACATCTCCCTAGAAAAGTCACCACATTTTTGGTTGTTCCCTCCTTACCTTCCTTGTCATCCAAAGCTCTTTCTTCACTCCACCCGTACCGTTTTTCCAAACCTAGAATACCAAGGTGGACTTCCTTCCCTAGTCTCAAGGAGATGGTTAGTTTCTTTAGGCAGCTCAACTTTAAAGAAAAAGTATTCCTCCCACAGCTGGAAGGGTTATTGCAGAACAATTTCAAAATTGTTAGAGCAATGTTCTGACAAGAAAAGGAAAATTCCATTCACATATCAAAGAAATAACTGTATAATTTGGACACTATTTCTTTTTCAGAAAGCCATCAGCTGAATAGCCCTGCAAATGTAGGAGTAAAATTACCAGAAGCGTGAAGCACTCAAGTTCTGTACTCTTCGATATACAACTATTGACTCTTGTATATACAGCTCACATAATGCAGTCTCCAGCTGTTTTTAAGATCACGCACACATGCATTAGAAAAATAAGCTTCAATTTTGTATTAAAAAAAAATATTGTGTAAGTTAGCCATTTCTGTACATCAGCTTAAAGGCATTCATTTTTATATATAAATAGCAGCAAGGCTGTTAGATGTTCTATCTTTCCAACAGGTTCCTTTAACACAAAGCAGATGGCTTTATTCACTATATATTCTAATACATCAATTACCAATGCAGAGGGGCTTTGGTTCGGTTTCTTAAAGCTGGTTTTTTTAAGCCAGGCAGTCAATTATGACATAAAACTTGTGCACATGTAAAGTTAAGACCACACATCTTGAGTGACCAAAGGCAATGCACCATACTGCATGAAATAAACTCATTAATATAGGATAGCATGACTTTTTGGCTTTTCCATAATAATTAAGTTGTTAAAATGGTAAGAAGAGGCTACACAGAAGGAGCAAAGAAGTGCAGTTTTGCAGGATGAGTCTGTCGTGCTGGTATTTTACAGCTATTCAGTTTGGGAGGTATGGACTACGTACATGATTTATACTTTTTCCAGTTTAACATTTCTTTTTCTTTTTGCCTTTCCATACAAGAACCAGAAGGATTAAAAATAAGCTAAAATATCAGCAGTCCCCTCCTTACAACTAATGGAGCAGCAGCCTAAGAGCTACTATAAATGATACCTTTAAAAGTCAAGTGTCAATGAAAACAATGCCTGAAAGTAATTAAAACCCTATTTCACACAAGAACAAAAGCAGACCTTCCACACTTCTGGAAGATAAATCAGAACTACAAAAAGTTACTACTGAATTTCTACGATAAACACGTTGTTAACTATTCAAGCCATGAGTACACAGGAACACAAAAGCTGTACTGAAGAGCTGTTGCCGCTGACTCCAAGAGGCAGCAGATTAGGATCCTGGTTTGCAATACCAGCGTGGTTTTTGACTGCAACAAACTAAATTTAGATCCAGTTACATAAAAAATACTAATAGCCTTAACACTTTTAATCAGCCTAAGAGGTTTAGAGATACACAAATGATTTAAAGTCTGTTGACTAGTTTTATACTGCATTTGCAATATTGTGCATTAGGAAAATCAGGGAGATTATGAAAGAAATACTGAAGCATAATAAAATTACATAAAACATGAAAAGCAGGCTATATGGAGTGACTCTGAACTTCAATACTAACAGAAGTTTTACCAGAATACATGGGGAACAATTTCTCTATAGATTCCTGCAGCATGAGGGCAAACCTACCCAGATAATGCATCACAAGTACCTGGCAGGTTCAGAAAACAGGCTGTACTCTTTATAAACACTGTATTAACTCACGTGATCCTAAAAAGGGCAAAAAATAAAACGCTTATTATCTTCATCCTGTTGCACACTGCTGACCCACAGCTAGCGCACCAGCACAAAGCAATCTGGCAGGCTTTCAAATGCCAGGGCTGCCATGGTGACGTGCAATATGCTCTGCCAGCTGTGCAACTCCTTCAGGAGCTGCAAAATGGCAAAAAAAAAAAATTCCCTGATGATTTTTAAGGACAGTTCAGTATTATGGCTTGCAGAGCACCTGCCAATAATTTATGAAGCACTGATCACATCTTGGTAAGGGGTTTTCTCCACAGCAGCTAAACAAGATCCCTGAAAACAACAGAAGACAGAACAATTCTGTCCTAATGCAAGTGATTACCTGGATAAACTGTAACTGTTGCCCCAGGCATTTGGGAAACCCACAAAGTAAGTGGCAATGCTCTATGTCCCATCTCCCACTTTATGTAATCTACACCGTGCAAATGTTTTCAGGTTCACATCTTGCAGCACAAGCATCAGGCCAGTTAGCTAAATGTAGGTAGTATTTTTTTTTTTTTTTAATTGAATAGTTCATGGCACAATGTCACCAGAAAATATTCCTTACAAGCCTGTATGACACTGTGTACTAGCACGGCTGACAGTCCTATGGAATTTTAATATGCCCAAGTTCTATGCTCCATTTTTCTTTCAAGGATCTTTCAAAATCCTCTTGTATAATTTCTTTCTACACAGCTTGAGTGTTACCACTGATAAAGACATATTACCTACCCTCATCAGAATTATTTCTAAGAAACACAGATAATGACAGATGAGATGAGCATACTATAAAACATATCCAGATGGATTTAAAAGAGAAAAAAACCCAAACTAACCTTGAAGCACTTCACATAAAGCATACCTTAAGGCAAGTGTTATCATGGATACCTGGCCAGTCACTTCTGAAGCCAATTGTTCTTTCCACAAAAATACAGAGATCTGGAGAAAGCTGTAGCTTCTCCAGATTAGATTAACACAATAGTTTTACATAAAACTACGACTTTAAACAAACCCCAATAAAATGCTAGCTTTCAACTTTTAAGCTATTAATTTTTTCTTCACAGGAACTCATTGTCAGTGATCTAAGCTGGCTCACTCAGTTCCTGTTCTGATTTTCATAGCTGTAAAGTGGGCTAGAGAGTGTCTGTGCTCCGTTTAGAACTAGTGAGACACCTACACCAGACTCCTAGCAGAAAGGGCAACTGAGCTGTGGCAACTCTAAGAAGGTATCAATGAAACCAGCATCTTGAGAAACTGATCACTCCAGATGATGTTGCTTAAACAGTTGTGTTGCCAATTCATTCCTCATAACTGACACCTAAATATTCCTATGAACTATTGCTGCATCTAAAAAAACCTTTTAATACATTGGAGATGGAATAGTTACTTAGCTGCAAAAGTTCTGACATTGTTACTTGACATTACATACTATGTTGTATTTTCTGCAATTTTCTTAAATACCAAAGGCACCACAGCCACTACTACAAGACGAGCTCCTTCCACTGGTTTCCCCACAAAACTTTCCAAAATCAGTTTTACAAAAACTGATAGCAACCTTGGGCTGAGTTAGAGAGAAAGTTTGTGGTTGGGATTTTTCTCTTTTTTAACTCACATTACTATCATCACAAATTTCTTTAGAACCGTTTGTCAAAAATACCTTTTAGAGAAGTTTTTAGCACTTAGAAAAACTGCATTGAAAATGGGAAAAATAAAGAAAAGCCTCCACAACTGAAATCATGCATTTGCTCATTATTAAAATTTCCAAATACCAGACTGCAGTTACAAACTACACTTTTTGGCAGATGCTCAGCTCATTATCATTCAGCTGTTGAACCACCGATCCAGCTTGCATCACCTAAGAGGATTATGCAACAACAGGCAGGTTATTACTGCTTAAAGCTCATACACCAAACTTGCTGCTTCATAACATTGAGTTTCTATGGATCCTTCTTTTCCAGGAAAACAGCTACATGGCTTATTGGAAGTTCTACTAAAAAATAGTCTTTTTTTTTACTTCTTAAAGTGGTAACATATGATCTATTAAGACTAAATTTTGAAGTACACTGCATGAAACAATGTAGTTCTCCCATATCTTTACCTCCTGTATTTATCAAACCTCCACGCTCTCAATACGCATAAGAAAACATACTTGTCAATTAATAGATATTTTAAATACTTTTTCTATATTCCTCTTCTATCAATGTGAGCAAGTGTTACTGAGCTGAAAGGAATGATCTGTTCACTTACCACTAAACTGCAACCACTCTTCAGAATTTCTCTGCCAGAAACATTAAGACAGCATTTAGGACAAGGAATTAAGAATTTTACTAGTGTATTTAAAGTAATCAAGATCAACCTGAAACAACACGCTCTTTCGTCCCTTGGCGAATACTGGTCAAGCAGTGCGATGTACCCTAACAGTTCCCAACATACTGCATACCATGCAGGAAGAACGCAATTTTAGACCATCCAAAATATTCAATGAAATATCTGCCCTGCTGGCAAACTTCATGGAAGATGATTTTCTACAAAAGCTTGTGCTATTATAATGGAAGCTTTCATCTTCACTGGAAGGAATAAAAGTTTCTTTTTTAAGATGAATACTGACCACATGAACTTTGGCTCAATTTGAATCAATATGTTAAAAAACCCAAGTGATAGAAAGCTTTCTGATCACATTGTCTTGTCTTCATCCCCTTCCTAAAAATTTTTAGTTTATTACCTAAGGGTGGGTTGGTTTGTTATTGGCACACTCGACGCAGGCACCTGTCATCTCTGCCCACCCTAAGCCCTCACGTTAAAATTCCTAACGCCAATATGCGCATGTACAGAGTAACTCGCCTTATAAAAGTTCATTAGTATCAGCCACAAGAGTAATGCAATACTATTCGCCAACCATCATCCAGTATCATATAGATTTACACAGCATTGCTACAAAATAGGTACAAACCCAGAGCATTTCTGTGAAGTTCTGGCTGTCAATATAATGGAAAAAACCCCATCTTTCTACACTGTTAAAACAAAACAAGAAACAAAACAAAAAAGCATTAAGCCATTCAGTCATTCCTAGCCAATATTTTCACTGTGTAATTAAATACATTACCACTCAGCATTACATTTTCAAGATTTTTACATTTCTAGTGTATCATTCTAGCAGCTGTTGCTTTTTCTTTTTGTTGGCATTTTAAAAAAAAAACACTGTTTTTCTCCAGTTTTAAGTTACTATTTTAAACGGAATAAATAGTCCATAGATCAAATAGAAAACTGTTTCTCAAGAATAAATTGCAAAGTAAATTATCTTCCCATCGATAGCCCACAGGGCTATTTTTTGCCACTTTTAAAAAAAGGTTTTATTTAAACATACAGAGAGCACATATTACATTGTTATTGGATGTAAAAACAAACAAGCAACCCTGGTGGTTCACATGTGGACAGGGGACAAAAGGATTAAATAAACTTGAGAGGCCATTTGTTTGCATAAGTTAATTTCTGAGAAGTTAAGGTGCCCAAAACTGTGCTCATCTTCACCTAAAAGGTAAGGTCAATTCCCAGCATTAGCAGCTACAGTAAGTCCCACTGTCAGCTAGAATGAAAAGTGGCACAAAAACATGCAACTAGAATGAAACATGGCACAAAAGCATTGTTTATTTACATCCCATGAACTCAGATTTCAAGATAAAGGATCTTCCTGAACTCGGCTCGCGGCACGTTGAACAAACAGCAGCGCATGGATAGAGGCTTCAGACTTTCCAAGTTATTTGAATAAGAACTCAGAAGAGATTTAGTAGTTGGAATAATTTTGCAAAAGCTGGAAGTTACGAATTCTGTAAGTTTGTACAGAAGTTACTCTGAAGCACACAATTACTCGATTTTAAACTGCCTGACAATATTATCCAGTCTTCTTCGAATACCTTTCCAAAGTAATTTTTTGATCCTGCAGATTAATACTTTATATAGAATATGAAAAGCTGTACTGAAACAAATCAGTAAGATGGAGCAGATACAACATTGAGAGGCAGCCAGATAAACACTGGGGGAACGTTTTGGTACTCTAGCTTTAAGTGGGCTACTGAAAATGTACTTTAGCTCCATTTTAAAACAAAGAAAACCAAACCAAAACCAAAACAAAGAAAAAATGAATAAAGACTCAAGACTGTCCCCTAAATCAAAGTCATTTAAAAAACCAAACAAAAAAACAAATGAAAGAACCACACAAAACCAAAGAAAGCCACAGCTCCCTATTTAATCTTATTTTAGAACAGAAGAATGACTATGTATTCTGTACTCTTTGGCAGGGAATCTATGAAACTAAAATACATCCTGACAAATTGAACCTTTCCTGAGAAGGGTTCAGAGTAGTAAACTCATTTATAATGTGTTATGTGGGGGACAGCAAGCCCTAACAGTTTGGAAGTCAGCAACATGGAATGTACCAACAGATTTATAAAGAACGACAGTAGCAGTTATTTACATGTTCAGGGTAGTTAATTGTTCTTTATGAATTAAGTTTCCCATGTATAAATTAGAAAACTACAAAAGGTCAAAACTGGGAGAACCCCCCCACTGTCTTTAAAAGTTCAAGTAAAAACATCTTTGCCGCACTTTCCTTAGACAATAGCATACTGCTCATATAAAAGGTCTCTTATCCTGTAGAAGTCCTGACAGAGACAGCCTTCCAATCCAATGCGCCCTGTTTCCGTCTGAAACAAAACACACATTTCAATTTATTAGCTTTACACTAATGAGAAACTTAATTTTCATTTAGAATCTTATGTACCAGAGTTTAAGATGCAGAACACCTACCCTGCGAACAGCCACCAGATTGTTGCACACAAGCACTCCTCCTACAAATTCAGCTTGTATACCTTCTCGCAAGAGAACTTGCTTGAAGTCAGACAGTCTTGGCTCATTCATAAACACAGACTGGTGTCCAAGAACCTTTAAACAACACACAATTTTAATACTTCCGCTACTTAATCTGTTCCAAAGTTCTCCTCAGCATTGTGTTAGCAGCAGTGTGGCCTAGGCTGCAGGGCAACACATGAGAAGATTGTTTCTATTTGTTTGCCTGCAGCAAGCCATTTCTAGGATAGAAAAGCCTTAGAAGTTATCTGTCAAATAAAGGAAAAGTTTCCTTCTTTGCTCACATATTGAAGACAAACGGAAAGCTGTCATTGCAGATTCCTCTTCCAAGCTATGCTGTGGCAGGACAGGGCTGCAGTCAGCTGTAATGCTCATCAGTACACACTTCTACAACAGTGGTCATGAATCTGAACAAACTTTAGAGTCATCTCCATATTTATCTAGCTCCCAAGACATACTACATTTAGGACTGTGCAACAGTTTCTTTAAAAGGAATTCTAGGATTAGAAGGTATTGTAACCATTCAATGAAAAAATATCTACTCACATACAAAGTATTTTAATTTAAGAGTAAAGATAAATTTGTAGAAAAGATTACTTCAATGAACTCTCAAATCATTACTATAGAAGTAGAAATGTATTAATTTCGAAGGTCTGTATCTCAAGTATATGAAGTATTGTCCATAGCATCAACAGAACATAATAAAACCCATGAGTGACGAAATGCCAACTAATTTCCAAATCTGCCAGTACTAATTACAAATACAAACCACATTAATTGAAATCTTATCTTCATAAATAGATGGTACTGTAATGCTAGGCATTTTTAGTGGATCCAAGAGATCATCCTGGCTGAAAAGCATGAAGTCTGAACAAAGAACAGTACCAGGTTAGCAAAGAGAAAACCAAACATGAAAATCCAGTCTGTTAGGCTTCCGTTGCGGTAAGATCATGGTATCAACCTAGAAAAAGGCAAATGAATAGCTCTTCAAAAAAGAAGCCCCGATCAGCAAATTTCTGTACCTCATGAGGTGGCAGAGGTTCCAAAGTAGGAATGATCTCGCTCTCCTCACACATCTCCTTGTCGTCATCACCAAAGAGACTTTTCATGGCCTTCTGCTGTGCAATGACACTAGAGTCTGAAGAAGGCATATCCACCTGCATCTCCAAGTCTTCATCTTCCCTCAGCTCTCCCTCTTCCAAAATAACTCCCGTATCCACTTTTGAAACCCGCATGTCCAGAACACCATCTATCCAGGCCAACTCCGCATCCTTGGCTTTACAGAACTGAAGGGAGCTGACAAGAGAATCTTTTAACCTGACCTGAGTTGCACAAAAAAAAAAAGTACTATTAGTTTGAAGGAAAACAGAATTCTTACTTCAAGCTTGAAAGAAATAGCAGTTTTCCTTTCAGTCTCTCTACATAGGTTTGATCCTACTCTTTTGGGGAGGGGAAAAACTGGTATCACCAAGGCAAGATGTTCTATACTTTCGAAACAGAATTTGTGTAACTTATGTCACTACTGAAAAAGCAGCAGAGGTCAGTATCTTTTTGTCTTGGTTAAAATAAAAAAGAACCTCTATGACTGTAAACTTGAGTTAAACTTAGGAGCAAGAACAGTCAATTCATTTTAAAATATCAGAAACCATTTTTGCAGGCAAAGAGTTCCTCAGTCGGCCTTAGTAAATGTAAGGAAAGTTTCTAAATACACATTTAGGTTACCAAACAGCAGTTTGAAATTTCAATCCTCAAAAAAATTTTTTTATTGTAAGAAGGGATGTTATAAATATTAAATTTTGGAAGTGACCAGAACATTACCTTACCCTTATTCCTCTGGTGTACTCCAGGACTTTAATCCACTAAATAATGACCTACTCTGAAAGACTGTTATCCACAGGAGATTATGCATGATCCCCACAGTGGAATCAAGGCTGCAGCTGTATGAAGGATACTGCAACCAACTGTCCATCTGTAGCATAGTCCACTCAAAAGACACTGGGCTCCTGGTGCCCCACTCACATCTATTATTTTCTAATTCAATGTCTCCAGTGTACTTCATCTGTTCAGAAAGCTTCCAACAGAAAAATCAAACTAAAGTCATGCAGAAGACTGAATTTCCCTTTTGTATATATAAAAAAAAAAATCCCCAAACTGAAATTAAATATGAAGTAATTACAATTTTATTCTGGTAAATATTTTGTGAAAAATCACAATTGTGTCATTTCTTACATACCAGCAATTCTCAGAGCTTTAAAAAAAAAAAACTCAAACAACAAAAACCAACAACCAGACCAAACCCAGAAAACACCACTGCTTTAAGACTGTCGGAACTGAGTAATTTTGCATAACTGAAACTTTCCACTTCCTACAGGGCAACAAATCTTTCTCTTGGAAGAAGTAGGAGTACCTCTTCCAACAATTCTATTGATGATTTTATATTAAAAGGACAGAAGGAATACATGACTAATGCCTAAAGTGCATGCGAGAGACGTTCCTCTAAACCACTTTGGAATTTGAATTGGGACCATAAACAATTTTCACCTACTTCACACAAATGATCCAAGTTTTCTTATTTAGATCTTAACCACGAAAATTAAATGCAATATATTAAAACAGTGTAACATGTTATCATAACCTCACTTTCCAAGAATCATCATAAACTTTTTTGGGGGGAGGTGGAGTAAGGGTGTCTTTATTGATTTATTTTTAACATTAACTTGCTCTTAACTGTACATGTTCTTTTTTAGGTACTATTTAGGTACAAAGGGGTTTTTTTCTCCTCTTAGCTCTCTAAGACTTCCCCTTCAGATGCCAAAAAGAATCCTGAATTGCAAGTAGTGTACAGGGATACTCTAAATAGAGGTGTTATACATCTATTAAGGCTTCAGTAAAGCAAACTGATGTTCCCCTGGACAGGAACCTTGCCTTTCACACTACACCACACTGCTTGAGGGTAGGAAGGCTCTGCAGCGGGATCTGGACAGGCTGGAGCGATGGGCTGAGGTCAATTGTATGAGGTT
>JAVSBS010019505.1:54162-83323 GCA_033124195.1 Coracias cyanogaster | reverse complement strand
GGCAATTATACACTAGGGAAAAAAGCTTCATAATTGAAAACTAGCAAAATAGAAGTTAAATAATATAGGATTAAATCCACTAATGATTTTTTTATTTCTCCAATCTGAGTGAAGAAAAAAATAGGCCAACAGAAGTGGCATAAATGGTAAAAGTTCTGTTTGAGTAATTCCGTATGTATAGCACAACTTAGAAATTAGTTGAAAACTCTACAGTCATGAAATTTAATCTAACGGATTCCTTTTCTAGGTGCAGGATTTGTGATATAGAATAATTACCGGCATAGAAAAAAAAAAAAAGAACATCAAAGGAGCACATAAGTACTGACTAAATTGGTAATTTAAGTGTGCTACCATGAAAGATGTTAAGATTATTTTTATTTTATTATTAAAAAAACAACTCAATGCAAATTTTGAAAAGCAAAGTGTATTTTCAAATACGCTTTTCAAGAATGCATTGCTTGTATCTAATTCAGAAGAAGAAAAGAAAAGTCATGTAATTTCTTTTTTTTCTCTTTGGAGTTTCATATGGTAATATAGTATTTTTCTTGCTTAATAGCACTGTGGAAGAATTATAGTATAAAAAAACAGATCATGGTGACAAAATTCCTGTCTTAAAATCTAAAATGTCAGCATGTTTTTTATGTGGAGTTTTGAGCTTTAGTATTAAATTATTTTTAAAATTACGTTTTGAGATAAATAAAATCACAAATATAAAAAAACCCTACTACTTCTTTGATTCGCTGTTACAAAAAACACAAACAAAAGGTGGCCAAAAATTCACTCCTCTAATATCGCAGTGAGTATAAGTATCATGCAATATAGAAGTATGAACCTAGAATAATTATGTAGCTTCTGAGACAGCAAGTTTATGTGGAAAGCAATAATCAACAAAACATCTCACCTCCCAGGCTTTGTGCTGTATTTTTGCAATCTCGCTTTCACTTCATCATATGTCAGGAATGCCATATATCCAGGATGTGTCACAGCCAAGAAATTCCAATTCCTTAAGATTGAACCCCATGGCTAAAAAGAGAAGACAAACAATTAAACAGATGCAGCCAGGTAGTCAAATATTTCTAATAAAACTCAAGTCAATTTGTCAGAGAGACCTACAGTGGTTTAGCTACAGCTGAAAAATAAGCACTGTGGTTAAGGTCTAAGTAGTACAAAAGACTGTCCTATATAGCCAGCTTTGCTACAAGGGTTCCGTCAAAAGATTTATTCTAAGAACATCAGGTATAAATTTTTGGATACAGATTCTGAGGACCTTGAATTTAAGGAATCTCATACTTGTAGCTACCTAGAATATTAGACATCATGTTTAGTTAGAAGCTGGAGAGTACAGCTATGTGATGGTTTAATAAAAACACAATTAAGTCTGTTCTTGAGAGGTCCTTAATGTTACTTAATGATAAGTAACACTAACAAATGAAGCCTAATACAGCCCCTAATTTCAGCTGTCACTCCTTTTCTTTTTCTCTACTTCTTGATTTCTTCAGTTACCATAATGGTATTACAGCCAGAAAACAAACCAAAAAAAGATTGACAGCACTTCATCACAATCTTCGCTGCTCTGAACAACAAATGCTTCAGAAAATCCAGCGTAACGTGCCTGATACGCAGTCACTTCAAGGAATACTGAACAGTCCTTTACTGTAAATGAAGGATGATTTTTAAGAAGTGGATTAATAGAAATACATTAAGTGTATATTGCCAGCATTTGGAGAGACAAACCACCTCTGAATGGTTTGGAGGTTTTATTATGTGTTTGTCAAAAGATGAAGGCAGGCGAAGTTAAGCAACATAAGAGAAGACCCTCATGTTTTCGTGTGGCCTGCAAATTCCCTTTAAAAAGACTTCTAAGGTTTAGTAAGGCACACATGAAATGTCTGTGTGACACATTTGAGCAGAGTGTCCTAACAGTTCTGCTTGAGATTATGGTGCATTTCTCAGGCAAACCCTAACCGTGAAACTAAACACCATGCAATAGAACTGTAAAGTTTCAGCATAGAGGCCATAAGAAACCTTGTGTTCAAATCTGTACAAAAGAAAAGAGGAAAAAAAAAAAAGTAAAAATCCTAGATGCAATACCACGTCTTGTCAGCTCCTCTCTGAACCCTCACCAAAGATGGGTGCCAGGAAGCTTCATCCCATGAAAAAATTTAGTTGCCCTAACCAGAAAAAAAAGGGAGTTGACTCTTCCCCTTTTACCACATCACACCACTGACAGTTTCATCACAAAAACACAATGTTCTTTCTCCCCCTGGGTTACTCAAGTGCATGCACATAAATCAAAAAGGATGATCAAGCTCTCAGTACTTCAATATTTTGTTGAACCATGGTAATATAAAAGCTTGCTACAGGACATTATAAAATAAATTCAAGTAGCACGCAAATTCCTCGGTTAATCACATCCATTTAGCATCTAAGTTGACAGTAGACAGCATCTTCCTCAGATGCTTGGACTCTCTACAGAGTATCACACAACTGCTACCTAGAAAATGGTACGACTGAAAAATCAAAGGGCAAGAACTCATAGCTTGTCTAGTGCACACAAACATAGATTATTACAAAAGCAGAAATGTGAAAGATCTGTACACTTTCTCTTCTGTGGAAATATATTTGCATAAAAGGACAACTGAACATGTTAACAGGGACAGAATTAAGTTCCTGTCCTTTAAATCACCTATGTGTTCTGCCATACTAACGTTATCCCTGGTCAGAGCAGACAGCACTCGAAGCTGTGCATGCACACAGTGGGAAGGCAGGGGGAGCAACTTCACTTTTACAGGATCTCCGTAAAAAGTAGTCTTGCTTTCTTCTGTGACTAATCATCATTATAAACGCAGCTTTTCTGTAACACAACCCACAGTTGGCAAACCAGTATTTCGATTACTTAAACAACTGGGATTTTCTCTCCGTGGGTGTATGCACACAACTACAGAAGCTGTTTAAAAACTAGAGAAGTAAAATGTAACCTCTGGGAGAGTTTCTCAGATCAAGTTCAGTGTAAGTTCACATCAACAGTTACACAGCTCTTGCACCAGTTGGTGATCTGTTTGGCAAAAATTCTCCCTCTGCTTCTTTGTTAAATTAATACTTAATCCTAACCAGTCAGCTCTCCTTACATGTATCAGCATTCTAATGTCATATTTTCCCTAGCATAAGGCATGGTAATGAATCAAATCAGCAATGGCCTCACAAAGAAACTAACACAAACAGATACTCATTGGCTTACAGAACAAGGAAAATAAATCTCATTTGAGGCTTCTGCCCTAAAGTTTAATGCAATCTACAGGACCCCACACAGGGTCAGAACAAACTCTTACTTCTCAGATCACTGACTTCTCATTTAATTTTATATTTGATGTACAGATTAAAATAAAATAAAACAAAACCCAGAACACCAAACCCTGTTATTATTTGTAAGCAGAATGCTTAGGGAAAAAAAAATCCTACGGAACAGAATCTTAAATAAATGCATTTCAGTGATGTATGCTGCAGCCAATGGGTCTCAGATTTTGCAGTCAGGTCTCAGATTAAGACTTGGGCTTAATAACTAACACCATATTAGTTTGCAAATACTGAATAAAAGGAAGAAACTTTGACAGAATATAAACTGATCCTAAGGCAGCAAAGTTCAGACAGGAATGCTTGATCATATCAAGCTCCACATAAAGACCAAAGCTTAGAGGGATTTTGCTAAAGCAGCATAAAATAAAATGATCTATATTCTCTAGTTCATTATTTCATCGAAGAGAACCCCCAAAATTTTGTTCAAACCTCCGTAACTTGTGTTTTAATAAGTGAGCAATGTTTGTGGTTAAACAGACAGATGGCTTACACCTTAACATTTTCAACTTTGATATAGTTTTGACTCAGAATGGGGAAGAGATGATCAAAACTCTATAAACTAAAACCATTAACCATTTCTTGCCAAATCTTAGTATCAACTTCGTAATGGCACCCTTCCCCCTAACAGCAAAACCATGAAAGCTAAACAGAGATTATCAGAGAATAACATGGAAGACGAAACAAACATATGGCCCAGGCTTTGGCATAAAATTGGTACTTTGAACCAACACGCTAAAGCATAATCATAGAATAATTTAGGTTTGAGAAGACCTTTAAGACTGTCAAATCCAACCGTTAACCTAGTGTTGTCAAGTCCCCCATTACACCATGTCTCTAAGTGCCTGATAACCCTTTCAGTGACATTTTTCCTAATACTTAACCTAAATGTCCCCTGGCTCAACTTGAGTCTGTCTACCAGTTTATCACTGTATGGATTAATGAAAGTAAATGATCAAATAAATGGCTGTATACCTCAAAGATTCCTATATGCAAAAGAAAATCCAAAGTGACAAATTCAGAATCAATACATCTAATATAGATGTAAACCAGCACAGCCTTCTGTATTAAAATACTTTGAGAAAGTTCTGTAGAACACACAGAAGGTTCACAGAGGCACATAACATATATACAAGCTTATGTCAGGTAAATATTGCCTATTAACAGTAAGACAATTAATACTATTCCCAAAGATAGTCCCTTATTGTAAATAAACAGTAGACCATTAATGGCAAAAATATGTTCATAAAGAAAATACATCAAGGCTAAATACATTGAGCCTAGAAAGAGTCATATGCAACTTTTCTTACGTGTTTGTAGAAACACTTCATTTAAAGTCTATATAGATACAAAAGCACAATGAAAGCACCATGAAAACAGAAATAAAACTTCAGTAAGTTCCTGAAGGTCTACATTTCTAGGAATGCATCTAAAAATAGTGAAAAATAAGTAAGCAGCAAACACAAAGATATTGTAACGATACTAAATACGTGAAGAAATGAAGCAGGTGTTGCTGAATGTTTTCAGTTTTTAAGATGTAAGTGTTGATGCCCCAAGCATACGCAAAGGACTAAAAAAAAATTGCACAATTTATTTCTGAATTCTAGTATTTCTGTTACTGCAGTTTTTTTAAAAAAATCTGCTTCCTTGACCCACTGATACTTGCCTCAGGGCTCTAGGCTTCTCGAATTCATACAAGTATCTAAAATTTTCAAATCTTACCTGAAATAATCTAGTGAAGATATCAAATTCAAAAATTGAAATGTAGTCATTGCAGGTCAAGTCAATAGTAGATTTAAGAGCCATTGCTTCCAAACCAGAGCTTATCTGATGAACTTCATGAAGGCACTGCCTGAACACTTTCCATGGCACTATAGTTCTGTGAGAGGGGTGGAAATAATAAATTTAATAAAATCAAGTATTAAAGATTTGATACCTTCTTTAGACATCAGAACTGGACTTTTAAAAGTGGAACATTAATTTGCTTTCTCTACAGACAAAAAAAAATTAAAAATCAAGTTTTTTGAAAGCAGTCTATGCAAATGAAAGAAGGGTCTACCTTCTTTTAAACACAGTCAAACAAAGTGTCATTATTTTACAATGATAAATATTCAAGCTTCCTTAGGAGTACAACAAAAAGGAAACTGCACAACCTGAAATACCCTACCAGACAAGTATAGGAACCAACCTAACACCTTCTCAAAGGTAACGTAAAGGACTGGCTCTGTGCTTGGTAAATAACTCCTTTCTTCACACTCTCTTCTCAGAATGATAAGGATCAATTTTGTATCTACTGTGATGACACTTTTATAGCTAAAGCTCACAAACACTGGTCAAGTAATGTGACAGCAGTCAACCAGATACCACAAATACTGGTCCAAGGCCTGTCAGAACCTGTAACAGCTACATGAATATTAGAAGACACATCTCAGATCTTCACCTTCACACATTCTTGCAGGATGGGGAGTACTTTCAGATAGTAGTGAATGTGGAAAAAGATGGGAAGCCAGAATAGAAGGAAATTAAAATTATCCTCGCTAATACAAAGCTGTATTCTGTCAAATTCAGTTTCTGTTGGCATAGTTGAAGATAATGCAGATCGGTTTTTTGCCACCCAAGAGCTTGCATTTGGAATCTGACATGAGCCTGATCCCTTGAAAGTGCTCTATTTTATCACTGTCAAAACTATGAGAAATTTTTCAATAATACTAATTCTTCTTCTCACATCATTAAGGTCAAATCCACATTTTGCAAAGGCATAACACCTTCTTTTAAAAAAGTTCTGCCTCACGTTGAGAGCAAACTAGATGGTATTTTAAAAGCGTTTTAGTTAACCAAAATATGACCAACTTATAACTATTAACCAATATATAACCGTTTTCAAGACTTCACAATCTCACACATTCATAGTAATATTTTGTTAGTAACTGCTAAAATGACAAAAGACAGAGACCTCTCAAACTCATCATAATTTCCTGCAATTTTTATTAGTTCACATTGCCTTATTTTTGTAAGTCTAAACATTTTATTCCAGTTTTTTTAACTATTTTCTCATTTGGAAATATCTATCACTTGGTAGTACAGTGTTGAAGGGGGAAAAAAAAAAGAAAGACTGACTGTATTAAGTTGGTCCCGCATAATAAATATTATGCATTTAACCCACATTAAAACAAGTAGTAATTAGAAATACAACACTAAAGACACGATCCTGTATTTCTGTTGGATCAGCCATGCACTACAAGTGCAAAGAAATCTACTTGATACTTTGAGGCTTATATTGAAAAAGTCATAGATGATAAAACAAGAAGTCTAATAGATCTCAGCAGATACTTTCATCTGTGTACGAAAAACAGGAAACCACAAAGAGTTGAAGAGAGATACCACATCAGATGCCATTTAAGAAAGAATGCACATCAAATCTTGATTATGGTAAGGAGAGAATGAAACACTGCACAAAGTTCAGAGAATGAAGCTGGAAAACATTCAGTGCTCTTGTGGTGTTCAAGTTGTCTTAGTTCAAGTGCCTGCTGCTTATACAGGTCCTGTAACTGTGGCTCTGAAATGTTTTCTGATTTTCTTTGTAAACCACCCTAAATGGTTACAGCACTAGGATCACGCTGAAATGCGGTTTAAAACGTTTAGTTTGTTGAAGGGGGTTTTTTGTTCTTTTTTTTTTCCTTTTTTTTTTGACAGGAAGGAGGTAGAAGTTGTTTGGGGATTTTGCTTGCTTATTTTGTTGGTGATTTTTTTAAAGGATTAAGACAATAACTGTTAAATAAAAACCAACAGAGAACCTCCTGGGAATTATTATAGCCATACTACACCTTAAAAACTGCTTTTTCATGCTTTGCATGAAACAGTCTCATGAAAACATGAGATGTGATTAATAAGTAGGATCTTTTGCTACCTATACACTAACACCCTGCACTGCCAAAACCCCAACAACAGAGGAAAAAAAAGTCTTCAGGAGAATAGGTTTTCAGAGCTCTGTTGGTTAGTGCTTTGGCCAAGACAGAAAATAGATGTTGAGAAATGAGTGATTAGCTAATGAAATAACACCTGAAGTTATTTTACGGGACTTCTCCAAGAATAAGTGTCTAAAAAAGTGGTGGCCCCAATTTAAAATTCACTAAATTCAGCAGATCTTTTTTTTTCTTCAGCTTTGCAGAAGCTGCTTTCTTAAATAAAGGTGAGAATTGTTTGTTGAAACATGCTACCTCCTATTTCTCAGCAGCTACTTTCATACAGCTAACATTCCTAAATACTTAGAAACAGCACCACTCAGGGATCATTTCTCCCCCAACATCTCTCTCCAGTTCATAGATACAAATTGCTGCGCTCTTTTGAGACCTTGCAGGCTGCACACACTCACCCAAAACAAGGGTGTTATGGAGTCTTCACAAGGTAAGGGATTCTGCAACATCCTCTCCTCCTGCTCCTACAGCACTGAATTCTGGTGACCTTTCAGAAACACCCTCCTCTGGCAGACATCTAAGAGGGGGTCACGCAGAATGCTTCCCACAGCGAGGAAGGGGTTTAAGAGGTTTTCGTAGACAGCTGGTAAGTTGAATACTACTGTTGATTTCTTGTGTTTCAGGGGATATGCAGCCTTTGAAAACACCATTTTATTATCCAAATTTAAAAAGTTATTTTAATTGTTTGGGGAGGTGGTAGATGCAGTGGGAGAGGGAAGGGAACAGGACTTATCAAACCAAGATTGAGATTGGGACTGATTGGTTAACAGCATGCTTTGATTGTTGTTCAAATATATATAAAATAGTTTAATTTTTTAAAAATGCCTATATATTTCAAAAAAAAATAGAATGCTGTTTGTAATGAAATACGGCCTGCAGCATTCAGCTCCTGAACCATAGAAGGTATCTCCTATCATTATTTTTAGTCATCCTTGTCCTCATACTACTCGTTGCATCATGCCCTGCACTAGAGGCTGGCAGGTATTCTGCACATGCCTCATGCTATTAGGCTGACCTATGGACTCTTGTCTAGGAGGAGACGAGTTAGTCAGCTCTGCTACAGCTCAGTAGAAAGATGTGAGTTGACATCCTGGTAACAAAAGTTCTCTAAAGAATTAGGTTGAGGAAGCACAGTGTCTCAGTATTCAAGTATTTAATTGTAGTTACGTAAGCTATCCCTTTCATTAGAGCGCACGTGACTCCAGCTGAGACAATGTTCTGGGGAGTAGCTCACATGAGAGGATAGTACTACACAGTGACTGTACTTCCCTCAAATGTTTGATGCACAAAGTTAAGAGCCCTGCTACACATGCACATACTATGAACAGATACACCCAGGGCGTTGGTAACAGTTTCTTTTTATAACATAATTCAGGAGGAAAAAAAAAGGGCACTGATGTTAATTACTCAGGTATTTTTGTATTACATGTACACACTGTTATTGTGCTACATGTTACTTTATTATGACCTTCAATCAGTTCAAAATCTTCAGAGATAATTTTAGAGAGAAAAAAATCAAGGGAGATGAAACACACGTCTTATACAGCAGAACAAAATTATGGAGGACCTTTTACAAGGAAAACCTAATCTCTATCCGTTAAACTTTTAGGAAACCATTCATCCAGATAGTGTCTTGTATTGTCTTTTCTCATCATTAGAGTATAAGCAAGCCCATATTCATTTAAGGAATGAAAACACAAAATAAAACAAACAATCCTGAAGAACTTTTCCTGATGAGGCTTTCTATGGACATCTTATCGCTCACAAATCAGTAAAAACTATCTGTATTTTGGCATTTGCCTTGGGGTTGTCTTTGAGTCCTGTCAAAAACCCTAAAATAAGCCATTTCTCCCCCAAGCCTCTCAAAATGACACTACTCCACATTTCTTATGCCATAGTAAAATTAACAGGAGCATTTGAAGAATGTATTTTAAAAAAATGTTCTGATTAAAACAGCAGCTTTAAAAAATACTTTTACATAGAATGGTATCTATTTACTACTATTGACACACAAAAAAGGGAAGTGTCACTCTAATCTCAAATACAGTGTTTTAAACACCGCCCACACAACTTCCATATGCCTGAAGGAGAAGGATTAGTATCCAGCATGTAATTTGCAAGCAATTTAGCAGAGGAATTTAGGTCCTCCCTTCTCTCCTGCCCTGATCATGTGTACACAGGATTTTCTTAAACTCCCTGAATGTTGCTACATTATTATTATTAAGCAAAAGACATTAAAATAAACCTGGAGAGGAACCAAGTATTTTCTGAGCGTGCAGAGTACAGCACTTCAGCAGAACTGCACAGATGCAGCTATTCTGGAATGTCAAGTGACACTGCTCGCATTTGAACCACAGCAGACCTCAAGTATGTCTAGGAAGGTAAACATGCACCTGTGTAACTTACAGTGAACACTTTCATCTGCCAGAGGCTGTCTCAAATGTTGCCAGAAAACATAACATGAAAAGGGCATTATTGTATCCAGAGCAAACTCAAAAATATTCAAGCAAACCTTGACCCAGATAGAAACAACATTCTTTGCAAGTCTGCAGCAAGCAATGTGGATTTTGGTTTATCATCACTGAACAGAGCATTCTCTTAAGACTGCTGCTTCAGTTTTAAGTGAGAGGCCACATGGTTTCACTGCTTCTGAACTGCAGAGCAAACAATTGACACATAGAAGGCTTGAGAAGTTCAGCCCTTAGAGAAAAAAGGAATTCTGCCATATTGTGCCAGTATAATCAGTAAATAGTGACATCATACAGAACAAATATAGATGAATCTAACATGAGAAAAGAGAAGGCAAAAGAGAGAAAATGAGTGTTATGAAATAGAGAAAATATTTCTTCCAAAGCTGTGTAACTAACTACTCAGTGCTGAAAAGACAGCAAGTTAGTACTTCCTTAAGGGATGCAGGAAGTCTGCATTTCCTGAGTGTCCTCAAAGGGATATACTTATCTGTATATTCCTCACGCTGATCTCTAATCACAAACCAAAAGTACACTCATGCTTTTGCACATCCTTTTATACTTAAAACACTGCCTCTCCTGCCCATCCATCGAGAATCTCTTCTCCTGTCTCACAATCTTGTTTGCCAACTGTTACGGCTTTCTTTTCTCTATCCTTTGTGCATGCAATTTTACTTTATTCTCAGCCACATAGAATAGCTGTGAAGACTGTTGTCCTTTTCTGTTCTTTTAATCATATCTTGCAAATTTCCATTGACTAGCTCTTCTCTATAATATTATCTATCTTCTTGTTCAAACTTGTTTATCTTGCATTTGTATGAAAAAGATCTAGCGACATTTATGTCTCACTTGTGCCCAGGGAACAGTACCTTCTGCCTCTAGCGCAAGATTTTAGACAAGGGTACCAATAAGCCCATTTCTTGTGCTGCCAACCAGCCAAGGGAGGAACCATCCTCTAGAAGCCCCACTCCCTGTTTACTTCCTTCTCTTTAAAAGTTCCTGTTGCCAAAACACCTGTCTTGATGGTGATGAAGGCTATGGCACTTGGATGACTACCTCTTCCTCTTTCATCTCTCTTTATCTTTGGCTTCCCTTTACACTTCACTTCATACTCAGATTTGAAGCTGTCTGGGCCAGGACCACTTACCTCTTCAGACCACATTTTGACAATGTCCTGGCAGCATTAGGTATCTCGGGCACTATCAGCAGCAAGAACAGGAAAGCAAGTAATATATTTAGGGGAATCAACAAGGTGTTACAACCTAGCTTATCCAAGGCCTCACTTTCTGACAGTTAAATGTTTTCAAGTTACATCGTGCATTGTGGTCTACCTATTTTACTGCTTCTTCTCTGAACTCAAGCCACAGAGGGTACATCTGCTCTATCCTGAGCCAAAAAAGCACTGACCACAGCAGAACCACAAATACTCAAAAATTACAATATCAATCTATCCTGTTTAAACTGCTACTGACAAATCAATAGCCACATTCTTTCTTAAATTTCAATAAAAAATAAATACATATCAGGTTTCAGCTGGAAAAAATATCAGAGCATTAAAATGGTAGTATGTTTGACTCTGGTAGTGAAAGAATTTGTTTCCTCAGAAACTAAAAGGTGGGGAGAAATCAATTAATCTGACGACAGTAACAGAAATGCTTTCAATTTTTTTTTAAGGTTTCACAATGAAGAGTAAAACCTTAGAAGCTAAAATAAATGGCAGAACTGCGGAGAATTGACAAATCTAAGAACACTGATATTTCACTAGTGATTCATTCTGCAAGAAGATGACAACCACAAATCACAAATTTCTGTAGTTACAAAGCCCTGCATGACTTCACTGTAGCTTTCAAATTCAGAGGCTGGAAAGATCCCTTAGGTCATCTGGGCCTCACTCCTTCAGGATCGCTCCCAGTGGTATTTCACACATTTTTGCTCAGAACAGAAAACTAGTAAAGATGTAAGATGCAATTAAAATGAATGAGGAATCGAGGGAAATTAACTTCAAGCACTATACAGTGATAAAATGCAGATAATGAAGAAGCTATCAGATTATGTGTTATATGCTTATTTACAACCCACTGGGGGTTACTAAAGTATCTGTAAACAAATGTAACTGCTGATTACATGCCTCTCAATTTCACAGTTCCATTTAACATCACTGTTTAGCCGTACATTTAACTATGATTTGTTTCAGTGCAACTATAATGGTAAACCATGGGTGAATATTCACTCCACTAAAACTATCTGCTCCAATAATTGCATTCTAGTAATCAGTACAAATTCAAAAATAATGCCTTCTCTATTTCACCACTTTCCTGCTTTTGACAATATCAAGCTCTTTCCTGGTATAGATCTTAACCTAAAATCTTGACCTTGACCACGGTGTAAAACTTGTAGCAATTTATTCCTTAATTCTTTTTCATCCAGCTCCTTTATTTCCTTTGAGAGAGTTCTCTTCCTCCTCACAGCCTGTGAATATGCCACAAAGCTCCATTCTCAGCCTAATTCAGTCATTTAACCCCTGGAAAGTTCTCACTTGTTCTTCATTTTTGTTTTCACAATGCAAATCCAAAATTCTCTCTAGTCCCTCACTCCCTGATAGCTTTTCTCCATCAGCTTCCTTAAAGTCAATACACCAAAACGACCCTAGACCTTCTATTTGATGCTGCTGACCTCCTTACTTACCCACTAATTTGGATAAATATTCTACTTTGCCCTTGCAAAGAAATCAATTCCTCAATTTCTTCATTCATCGTACTTCTATTGCCCACATCCAGGGGTAATGGTTTTAAACTAAAAGAGGGTAGATTTAGACTAGATATAAGGAAGAAATTTCTTACAGTGAGGGTGGTGAAACACTGGAGCAGGTTTCCCAGAGAGGTGGTAGAAGCCCCGTTCCTGGAAATATTCAAGGTCAGATTGGACAGGGCTCTGAGCAACCTGATCTAGTTGAAGATGTCCCTGATCACTGCAAGGGGGTAGGACTAGGTGACCTTTAAAGGTTCCTTCCAACCAAAACTATTCTATAATTCTTCCACCCAGATAATCAAAATCTCATTATCGCCTGTCTTGATTAATCAATGCTCCCTATACATTCCTAAACCCCATATTAGTCTCTCCAGATCCTCTCCAAAATTTGTATAACCTCCAGGGTTTCCTTCTCTTCCCTGAAACGTGTGATATTGGAAAACCTCACAATTGTAAAGGCTCTACTTAATCCTTCTGTGTTCTCTACCCATGTGAGGGCTGATGATGTCCATTATCAACACACCTGCTGCTCTCACAAGCACCATAGCATTCTCTCCCATTCAAGCTTCTCTAGTTACTGACATTATCTAGAAGTTCTGCAGAGGTGTACCAGAAATTCAAAAGCTGAGGAGGTATCTGAAGGCCAAGAATGCACGAAGTTATCTCAGCACATTGCTCTGATTGAGCCATTCAAATTGCTTACCAAGTTCTGCTTCTGTGTTTTCTAAAGAAATTCAAAGAGCAGTTAGATGTGTGATCATCAGAGACTTGAAACAGCCTAGCCATTTATTTTGCTAATGAGTTTGAAGTCATGTGAATGCACACCTGACTAGCTTTAAACACAAAAGAATGACCGGTTCCTATAATACTTATTAATAACAGGATGAATAAACTTAGTTACAGCTGCACAATTTTGCAGCAAGTGTCCAGACAGACAAATATAGCCAACAAAATTAGAAGTTCCCTACTAATTGGGGGAGAGCTGTGAAAGATTTTTTTTTTAACCTACAAACTGGACTCTTGGAAACTGTATTTCCTGGATTTTATTCCTCAGTAAATTATACTATATTGCTTTTTATAAATAGAAGTGTAGGTTGCATTTTCAAAAATTGAAAGCCAAAGAGTCCACTTAAACCCATGAATGGCTATTGACCTCCTTGTTATTCAGAATATATCAAATTTAAAAAGAAAAAAAAAGACAATGTTTCAGATAAATCAAGGCAGAAAACAGACTATATAAAAGCTTCCAATTCATTGTTTAGGAACTGGAAGATCGCTTTTATAATATTATGCTGAAGAAAATAATAAATTAATGTAATAGTTGCAATTCTCTCCTTCCAATCAGATCAAACAATGAATCAGAACTATTTCTTGGGCTACAGTTTACCCATCAGAAGCCAAGATCCAGCACAACTTACTTTTTATTTGTGCTCTGATCTTGAGCTGCATTACTTAGTGACCTCAAAGTAAGGGCTGCTTTTTGCAAACAAGTAAGGTGTCCAGGCTTGCCCTGTAAAATAGAGATGCAGACAGGGAACATACAATACAGTTCCTCCCTGTGCTCCTTCCTTGCGCTGCATACCTAACCAGAGCTGGAGGTTTCAGATAGTCCTGGGGGCCTCTCTTTAAGGTGCTCAGGTTAGAAATACATTTTATCAATTGTTTGCAACACCAAAAATATTTATGTAGGCTCTGCTTCCAGCAAAGTGATGCTACCATATTTGCAAACTAATTTGTTATAACAACACATTGTAAAAGATGCAGCTTGCAGGCATACCTACCATATTATTTCTAAATGGATTAGAAAATAATTAATGTTTAAAAAGCTCCAGGCATTTTGTTTAATGAAGAGATTAAATGTAATGCCAAATAAACCTTTTCCTCAACTGTTTATTTGACATACATGCTGTTACATGTTTTACAGTTACTCAAGCACAATTAACTAAACCTGAGATAATGACAAGGCTGCCAAGCACAGATCAACTGTTCACTGCTTAGAAGACAGGTAACTAAACCAGCTTCGGTTTATTAGAAAAGAGCTGGAGACACTAACAACAGTGGTTATTTACCTAGTCTGAAATTAAGCACCTGACAAGACGGAACTCAAGAAAATTCCAGGCTATACTAGCTGACCAAGGTTTTACAGTCCAAAGTCCCAAAACTGCCTTGATTCCTAGGCATTTTTGGTGCGTGGATGCTTTAACCAAAAGAAAACAAAAAACACCCAAACAACCCAAAACCAACCAACCAAAAAACCCAAAACATCCAACCCCAAAACCAAACCCTGTCAATGTACATACAGGGGGAGGGGAGGAGATCAGAGGATCAGTACTGAGAGTTCATATTTAAAGTTGCATTTAATGAAGAAATGTACATAAGCACAAAAAAAAGAAAGCAGAGAAAAAGGCATAACAAGAGCTCTGGGGCCCTGAAAAGTATTAGAAGGAAGTGCTCTAGAGAATGAGTCATGTAAGAGAAGAGTCAGTGTGAACAGGAGAAGGAGTAGAGCTGAGTTATTCAGATGGATCCATGGAGGTGGAAAAAAGAATCTTCTTACCTACCTTATTCTGATAAAAACTTACTCATATGTTACAGTATTCTACTACCTGACACCTCAAGCACCTATCTATTGTGCCATCTCCCAAAGGAAACTGAAGAGCACTGGAATGAAACTTGAAGGGAAGCATTTGAGTCTTACACAGAAAGCACAGATTTGTAGAGGAATACAAAGAGGAACATGGTAGTGAACAGGGAAGCTGATGAAACTGGTTAAGATGAAATGATAGAACGAAACAGCAGCTTGCAGAAGATGAGATCTGTAAATCCCAATGACAGAAACACAATTTGCAATCCAAACAGCTGGTAAAGGTCATTCAAGGACAGAGCCCAACAGAAGAGAAGGACCACAAGGAGATTTAAATTCTGAGTTGCTAAGCAAAGGGGAGGAGAGGAAAACAGAAACACTGAACAAAGATGATCATTAGTCATTTTTTCAAAGCACTTGTTTTTCTTTGACTGACATGTTTTTTAAAAGCCTCATCTGATACAGCCTCTCACGTGTCATCTAAATTAATCCTTCAGATAAGTTTTATCTGAATTTTGTAGGTATTTTGAATATCATCTTCACATTAAAATAGGTAACACAAAACACAGTCAGATTCCTTTACTCTAACAAAAAAAAGATTAATACAGCAACTTGATCACACTAACATTATCTACATGGGAAAGAAATTTGTTAGAAGACTGAAGTTACCAGATAGCACTATAATGAAACCAGAAAGCTAGAAGCTAGCAGTAGGTGTGTTTAGACTAGCAATAAAAAAAAAAAAAAAAAGGAAGTGAAACTGTTGCAAATTCACACTGAACAAAATTAATTTGCAGAAGTGCCAACCTACTACACTGGTATTCTAAAAAAAGAATGAAACACTTATTTTAAAAAGCTGCTCTTGCTCTGAAAACCGAACAGACTGTTGCAGGAATTCTTCTGTGACTTGCTATGGCCTACATTTTACAAGGTAACAGACTTGATGACCATAATGTCTGCTCCACTGTACTACAAAATATACAAACCCTTGTCTCCTCTCTCATGTCACTGGCTACACTAATAAACATTCTGTATGAGAAAGTGATGAAGCTATGCATCTCTTATTAGCCTATATCTGTATCATAAATGAAATTGTTTTCCTGCAACAAAAACTCCACATTCACACTTGTCTTTTACATTTTCAATATTGCACTTGCTATAAAGTTTTAACTGCATATCTACAGGTCACTTTCAGCATTCACTTTATGACCCATTCTTGAACAATGCTTTTCCAAAACCAGCTTTTGATTACATCTTCCGATATATTGCCAATTATTGTATCTTTTTCTGTAACAGAACTTGAACAGAAAAAATTAGTCCTCTGTGACTATGTTATAGTTAGTGCAATTGTAGAAAAAAGTTTCAATAATAAGGGATAAAACTATTATTTCAATTACTTGAAAAACACTAAATATTGCAGTTGTTAGAAAACTGGAAAAGGGACAAGGAAATATACTGTCCATGAGACCAATATCAAGTTCCTAATCCAGAAATTAGAGCTATAATTTGTAGCATATATATAACACAAAAAGACATGATTTGCCATGTACATTATGAAAACAATGTACTATCTTCACCCTAAAATGGAACCACTAAACTTCATGCAATATAAACTAATTTATGATTGAGTTTAAAGTGCCCCTGACATATCTGTCCATACATTTTTACTCATCCTCGTAGCGAATACCAGCATTGAAAAAACAAAGTTAATAATCAGTTAAGCAATTTCAGACAATTTAAAGACTTGGACAAGAAATTACCTTTAAAGTGTTCACCTACATACTTAGAACAATTATTTGGATTTTTCAAAATATCATTCTTTTTCATGCTTATGATTAGAAAGAATTAAGAATTTTGCAAAATGTTAGTACTTACTTATCTCCAAAGAATTTTCTCCAGAAATCTGCAGCATCGGCTTTGGTGATACGGAAGTTATCACCCTGGAACTGGCCATTTGGAAAAATAGCCTTGATTTCAGCTAGCATGTGGCTGAAGATGAGGGACAGTTTTGTTAGGTTTCTCCTGTGGATGCAATAGGAAAAAAGAAAAAAATGACATAAAATCTTTAGTTGTGTAATAATCACTGTGTGACACAAGAAGAACACTGAGTTTTCAACTGAAAACATGTCAAAGAAATACAAATTTGTAGTTTGTGCTTCCATAAATTTCTGAGGATTTGTTGTCTTGGTTAATATAAAATCATTTGTTCAGCAAACAGATTTGAACAGATCAAAACAGATTCGATTTCTCAACTGCATGTTCCAGATACATTTCTGATCCTCATAAAGATTAAGCTTGTGCATTTCTATTCCATTTAATCATTGCAGAAGCATAAATTTACACTAATTAGAGAGCTAATACATTAAAAAACCCCCAACAAACACACCAAAAACCTCGAAATACAGTTTTATATGTAACATCAAACTTATTTCAGTACAGGTTTCTAGAAACACACAGCACAGAACTAGGTTTCCTTTTTTTTTTTCCTATGACAATTTTATTCTTTCCAGCTTTCCCCTACTGCAGCTACCTCCTACTCTCTTTTTAAACGCCTTCTCTCTAGATAAAACTTGTTTTCAGTTTCCAGTGGCATGTCAGAAACAAAAATCAAGCTTCTTTGCCATAAATTCACTTCCGTATGCTTTCCAGCCTGTACCAGCTAATCAAAAATTTAATTTTGGCACAGAAGTCCCCTTTAGTATAGTGCAAAGAACACAGCACCCTTAAATGCAAATAATCCTTTTTGTATGGAAAACCTGTGAGAGATGGTGGGAAGGGGAGAGAAAAGACTGAAGCACTTAGAATTATTTGGGTTGGAAGGGACTTTAAAGATCATGCAATTCCAACCCCACTGCCAAGGGCAGGGGCACCTCCCACTAGATCAGGCTGCTCAAAGCACCATCCGACCTAGTCATGAACACATCCAGTGTCGGGGCATCCACAACTTTCCTGGACAACCTGTTTCAGTAATTCAGCATCCTCAGAGTGAAAAACTTATTCCTAATTTCTAATCTAAACCTACCCTCTTGCAGTTTAAAGCCATTACCCTTCATCCTATCACTACAAGCCCTTGTGAAAAGTCCCTCCCCAGCTTTCTTGTAGGCCCCCTTCAGATACTGGAAGGCCACAATAAGGTCTCCCCAGAGTCTTCTCTTCTCTAGGCTGCACAGCCCCAACTCTCTCACAGCCTGTCCTTGTAAGAGAGGTGTTCCAGGCCTCTAATAATCTTTATGGCCCTCCTCTGGACCAGCTCTAACAGGTCAATGTCCTTCTCCAGGGATGGATGCAGTACTGCAGGTGGGGTCGCTCGAGAGCAGAGTAGAGGGGGAGAATTACCTCCCTTGACCTGCTGGCCCCACTTCTTTTGATGCAGCCCAGGATACAGTTGGCTTTCTGGGCTGCACTTGCACATTGTTGGCTCATGTTGACATTTTCATCAACCAGCATTCCCAAGTCTTTCTCCTCAGGACTGCTCTCAATCCACTAAGATGATCCTTGCAATAAAAAAAGGAGTATTTTCCCATCTGATATATGAAATAAAGACCATCCAGGAGAGTGAGCCATTTATGATGAGGAATTTGTATTACTATGTACTTTAATGAAGCATTTGAATGACTTAGGAGTGTCCTATGTCAAACCCATTCACCTTTCACAATCTCAGGTACTACTTAATAAAGCCTCAAACAATTTAATGAAAAAAATAATAAAATTCTGAGCAATCATGTCATATATAACTGCTTATAGACACTAATTTAAATAAATTGAAACTTATTCTGAAGTCCCTAACCACACATAAATATTAAGATAGATCTTTACACATGCACACCAAATAGCTTTCAGAACGCCCAAAATCTAAAAAAAAAAACCCCAGCTGAACAGATTTCCTGGGGTCTTCCTGAAAGAACACTCAATGTAGTACTGAAGCAGTAATGGCTTCAACTAGATTTGTGAACAATTTATAATGGAGATTCCTGTAGAAGCTGTGTTGCAGATTTTACTATAGGTTTTACTACCTGGAGAACTATAACTAGGACAGTTATTTCTAAAGCATAAGTAATTTAAAACAAACAAACCAACCCCTGATGAATACGCTCTCCACCCCCGCTAAAGATTCAGAATGACTGTAGGGCTAATTCTCTCAGAGTCCTTTAATTCCTCCAGTATAATCAGATGTCTATAATTATGATACCCAACTGTTCCTTGTTTTTTTCATTTGTTCCTTGCTATCCTCCTTCCTATTTCCTTTGTACTTTGATTACACACACGTGTTCTTTATTATTTTATTCCTCAGAACTCAAGACTGATACACAGAGCAAGCAGCAGCTATTTTAATGTGGCTTCCTCAGCCTGCCCTAGACTCAAGATTAAGCAAGAAGCTTGCTGTACTCAGGACAGATGGGAACATAATCCGGTGCAAGTTTGAACAGAGCTCTCCCTTGCCTGGTACACCATGTATCTGTCAACATTAGCAATGTAGTGTGCTGCCTGTGTTCTCTTCGGGTACAAATGCACCTAGTGAGCTTGTTGGATTTGTGAGGCTTGAACCCTGTGGTGAACTAAGGGATGAAGTCATGCACAAGTGCTGTCTGGGGCACTTCCTTGCCCAGAGGGGAAGCGTGTGTGTGTGTGTATGCACGTGTCCATGCACATAGATTGCCTGTTAGGTATAGCTGCATAGTATGTGACCAGAAGTGACAAATGGTAGGAACTGGACAGAAAATGCACAGTATAGACAAGCATCCAAATGTTTCTATCTAAATTACAAAGTCTGTTCCTTCCTCCTTTGAACAGCATCAGTTACTAAGTGCATCAATACATTTTGTTTTGTTATACAGGCTGGTTAACACAAGGAAAACAAATCTTTCTTATTTGTTTGTATAAATAAGAAAAAAAGTTTTCAGATCAAACTAAGATATCTTCTTTTTATCTGACTGCAAAGCTGAAACTCGAAACCAGCTAGAGCCTTATCTGTGCCTGAACATACATCACAGCATGTATGCACAACAGAAAATGGCACATTTACATAGTTTATGTACTTGTAAATCATTTGTACATCATTTACATATATGGTAGCTGTGTTTCCTCCTTGCTATACCAGAATTTCACATCCTTCTTTGGTATCAAACAATTATGACAAATCATGCCATAACGTTTCACGCATATTTTTTCTTTAGAATTCTAAAGCACATATTGCACCATTTTTGCTTAGATATGTTTATGTGATACCGGATCTTAGTAACTTATTTAGACAGAATTACAAAGCTCAATTATTTCAGAAATGTTTTTCAAGAATTATACAAGGTACAGAGATGATGCCATTAGGGTGAGCCAGTGATTCTCCCTGCCTGTGCATTTCACTCTTCTGACATCTCAAGAGGCACATGCTGTCCCAAATCACACTCCCCCTTGCCCACTTGTCAGTCTGTGGGGCTCCATTTCCTAACTTAGGGGTGATTCCTTTTTCTCCCCTCATATAAAGATGGGGCACTGTCAAAAATTTTCCATCTTATTTTCAGTTCATAAGACAACATATTCAAATCCTTATTTATTTGAAAAACAACAACTAAACTCATCAGCTTCAACATTTCGGTGAATAATCCTTATGGAAGCCTAAGAACTGGGTGGTCTGAGTTACTTCTTTTAAATCTCATTCCCACCACAAGACTGCAAAGAAACCAGTCTTTATCAACTCAGTCTGCATTTCTGACTGTAACACAGGCTTTTCTTCTCCTGGTCACAGTGAAGACTGTGGTAGTGGCAGAGGGACAACTATACCGGCAGTCTGGTAAGAACTCAGTAAGAACTGAGCGTATACATGCTCCAGAGACATGTTTTGACTCACCAGATTCTAGCAGGGGAGAGATATCTCAAGAGAGCATGTTGGAGCTACACCTCAAAAAACCACTATGCAAATTAAAAGGAAGCAAAGGTTTTAGTGCCTCAGCAGCCAGCCCTCGGGGTTTTAAATTATAATGAACTTTCACTGGTAACCTGGAGCAGGGGTGGAGGTGGGATTTCTTCCCTCATCTGTGTTATACCTGGTACAGAGTACAAGTATCTCCTTTATTTCTGTAGAGTTTTATGAGTTTCATGCTGATGAGAAAGCCTTATCTTTCAGAAATTAAAATCAAACAACACTGCCTCTTTATACCAATTTGAAATGAGATTATAATTCTCCACAGTATAATAGCTACTTTGGTACGATTTAAGAATATTTTAACACTAAACAACACTATACCAGCTGCATTATATATAATGCAGTTAGCTTTTGCTAACTTCACCAATTCAAACTGATGCCATGCAGTTCAAAGCCCTTGTAGAACCTGATTTCTGAAACACCAGTTTTTCAGTCATACTCTATTACTTATTGCCAGGCATGCCTGCACATGACAAAGCTACTGAAGAACCAACAAAATCTGAGCCAGCCCCAGAATGCATAGGATATAAAAATTAAAAAGTCTGTTTTCATTTAGTATAAAATCATAAAGGTCTACTAAATCAGTAAATATATTTAATTAGATAAATCTGATGAAAATTATAAAATAAAAAGTTAATCAGAAGATGCATTTTCTTGATTTCAAAACTAATCTGTCTTGTGGAGATATACCTCATCAGCAAGTTTTCTAAAATACAGACAAAAAAGCCTGAAAACAAGAATTGGGAGTTTGTTCACATTTCAGTAAATGACTATATTCCGAATCAATTTTCTCTTCAACTGTGGAGTGGGAGGTCAGGCTAGAAAAAACTGCAAAGATTTCATAACTGAAGGACTTTTCAAATACCCAGTCATATGTTTGAAAACAGGGCATAAAAACCAAAGTATGACGATATCTCAGCCATAACCAGAGCAGCACCAGCTCATAGTAGAAGGTCCAAGGCAGCATCTATTAAACAGGAAAGTGAAGCGTGACTGGCATGCAATAACACAGATAAATTTTGGCTGTATCAACTTTATAATCATTGTATAAAAGCTAATTTTACTTTTGGGAAGGCAATCTGGTCCAGCAAACAGAACTGGTTAGGGAATTAGGCAGTGTCACTTCCCTTCTGCCACTGACCTGATAGACGAGGTGGGAGGAACACCTGGGTCCTGCATTTACTGCCTGCATATATGGATGAACAGAGGAAAATACTCAGAGAGCTCTGAAAAAATATGCTTGGCAGAATCAGCCCATACGTAAACATACAAAGCAAAGCTTACACCTGTGCCCTGATCCTTCGTAATTACTGGATTTCACAGATAACTGAACAATGTCATTTTCGCAAGATGTACTTTATCTCATGCAACAATTTGAAAATGCATAAACCTGCTTATGTATTACTGTATCTATCATTTCTACTTTCATGTTTGTATATTACTACCTCCTGTGAAAAGGAATTATTTTTATTTCACAACTATACTTATTTCTAGAAAAAAAAAAGTGTAGAAAAGAAGGCAGACTGTATATCTTTGTAGTTATGTCCTCCAAGAAACTAGGTAACTGCTGGGTTTCCTTCTTCATTGCATCTAGTAAGCATTTAATCTTTCTGCATCCACATAAGTATACTTTGCTAAACAACAACCTGCTGTAATAAGCAATACATCAACTTTCTAAGGTCATAATATATAATTTAATCCCATGGCACAGAAAAGCAGTCTTTAGAGCGAGAATAAAATCTGTTTGGCAGCTAAGAACATTTTCCAGATAAATCTGACACAAAAGTATACCAGACTATTACTAAATAACAGCTAATTTCTCTACAATCCTTATTTAGAATAATTGTACAAAGACGCCTCTGTTAGCTGGCAAAACTGCAAACCATAACTGCTTAGGAACCAAGATTAAAAAAAAGTATGAAAAGCCTTCATAAGGTGAATTGTTTATTTTAACTTTTAAAAATCCATCCCCCCTAAATATTAAAAGCTTCAAAATCCAAAGCATATGTACAAAGTTCATTTCACATAATTAGTTATATTCAAAACAGATTTCTGATCCATATGCTCAAGTTGCAGTAAAACACAAGGATCCTATAAAATACATGTAACTAATTTGAAGGGACAGAAGAGAGTCTTGTGACTCAGGTACAAAAGAGGGAAGTGGAGACCCATGTCCTGAGCTCTCCCACTCCGTTCTCTGAGAGTTCAGCATTTACATTTTGTGTCCCAGGTTTCCAGCCTGCGTAAAAACCCTTTCCAAATTGTTTCCCGTTTGTATTTTGCCACCATGAGGAAAAACCACAGCTGTCCATAAAGACCCCTGACTGATCACACTTCTGCCAGTAACTACTGACAAGTGACACAGAAAGGAATGCACTACGTTCAGGACAAATCACAGGAGGGAATTCTGAAGAAACACGAATTTCTGAAAATCTCCAGAAGGCACAGGAGCATGACCAAAAATGAAGTATGTTGCTAGCAGTTCACTCTTGATAATCCAGTATAAACCCTGACTCATTTATCCCCTTCCTCTTCCAGAACTTCCTCTTTCACAGACAGTAAACATAGGAATAAAAATAAAATAAAAATAATTTTAAAAACCAAAACCAAACAAAAAAACCCCAACACTGCTGTTTTAGAGAAGTACTGGTGCAGAATACAGTCAGTCTTAACAATGGAGCTCTCCTCAACACTTCAGAGGAAGTAAAGGAAACCAAAGGTTCCTGTCAACATGTCTGTGTTAAAAAAAAAAAATCCAAAACCAAAACAACTGTCTACAAGCTACTATTTGGCAATCAGCTCAACTCTTACCTGTGCAATAATTATTTATGAAAGCTATATAAGTGCAGGATATTGTTCAGGTGACCAAAGTATATGGGCCCATTTTGGGGATGAAATATGCCTGGGACTTAGAATAAGCATAAGCTCTATTTCCTATTTGTGCCACTGACTTATGGAAGGAACACAGACAAATAACTTAATTTTGCTGTGCTTTAGTACTCCTCATCTGTAAGTCCAGACAAAAAAAAAAAAAAGAAAAAAGAAAAAATTATGACTGCCTCAAACATGGCAAGGTTTAGCCAATAATTAAATTCATCATATGTTAAGCGTGAAAATCAAGTAAAAAATTGTAAGAAACTACCTGTAGGCAACTACTACTTTTCATTGGCTCCCGGAGGAGTTGAGTATATCATGGAGTAGGAAATCGGTGACCTTCCTGGAATGTCTCTGCCTGACAGACACAAGGAATATTGTGCAAGTCTATTGCAGCTATGCTATTCATGATGGATATAAAAACGAAAAAATGGTAGACTTTGGGTAAGATTTGGGTAAGGATGTTTGGGAAAACAAAGAAAGTTAATCACAATGCCACCTTGAATTTTCCTCCATCTTTCCTTTGCTTAAAAATCATTTTACATTGATAGACCAACTTCCACGAGCAGTCTGGTTCCTTTTGTTCTCATACTTTAAAGACCAGAAAAGTATCAAAATGAAAGAAGGCAATGCTTGAAGAATTCAAAAATTTCATTCCATCTTTCAAAACTGCTTATCAACTGTCGTTGCTTCTATAGTACTTATGTAAAAATAAAAAATGAATATAATACACAATAGCTTAGTAAAGAAAATGGAAAATAAATACAAAGGAAGGAAGACAGCCAGGGTGTCTTCAAATGTAAGACTCTACAAACCACTAAGTCTGTCTACTCACTACTCTCTCTGATCTTTCATTTACGAACTGGCATGCCATTGTGCCTACATCTCAAGCAAAGCTCTATCCAAGGATTACATTTGGTTTTTGCTAAACAGACACTCCATACAGCAGCAATCACGAATAGCTCTTGTCAGCTGGGCTTTACAGCCCACATTTGGAAAATTTCACGACTTCCAGTTCTGTCCAAAGGACAGTTATCCAGCACAGATTAATGTCCCAAGGTACTCCTAAAGCAATTTAACATCTTTTCTCAAGTATACTTGGTATAGTACTCAAGTATACAAAGTTACAAACATATCCATGAAATGAAAACACAAAGAACATTATCAGGAATTGAAGTAACAAAGGAAATACAGTCTGCATAAAACAGAATGCAAGTGGTCAAAAATGAAAAAAGGTGTGTTGACAAGCTAAAGAACTAATAATTTTTGACATAAAGAGTTATCTCTATTTACTTATGCAAAATGACAGAGTCAACAAAAAAACCTCTAGGGAATGCTACTCACAGGAAATTTTAATAAAACTGATATGAATATTTACAAGTAGTATCCTTTATTTTGTAAAGGATAGTCAATCCTATGACACCATAAGCAGCAACATAAACTAAGAGCTAACAGATTTACTGATTTTACCACTCAAACTTTTAATTGAGCTACTATATCACCCTTACAGACACACGTTATTTAACTTACTTAATCAGATATGTATAGACATTTAAAAAATAGAGCCGGACACTCATTTGTTTAGTTTTATTTTGCTTTTTAACGGTTGCTTTTGGACTATGGTTCCACTCATCAGTATCAACATGTTATTTAGCATAGTTCTGCTTCCTCCATCCTCTTCCTGTAGATATCTTTGTCTACCACGATCCAATGTTACTAACTGAACACCGATTTAAGTGTAAAGCCAAATATCTGCATCTATAAATTAAACTGAAGTTTTAACAGAAATCCCCAGGAACAAGGGTAAATCCCATTTTTGAAAAGCTGAAGTCACTGAATACATAAATCTGTAAAACATTTTTTTAAAAACTGGGTGAATTAATATGAAACAAGGAAGAAGCCATTAGCATGCTTGCGCCATCTTCCAAAGTTTTCTTCAAGTGGAAAGAATATTCAAAAGAACACTTGCCCAAAACAAGCAATCAATTAAAGGCAGAGGTGTGGCTGGTGTGATTTTTTAGTACCTGATTAGGACAGTAAACACCTTGAATTTCACTGCAAAGTGAGGTCACTACAACAGTTCATACTGTTCGTGTATTAGAAGTATAACTGAGATCATCAACACAGGTCTTAACATTTTGCTATATAATCATCACTCTCATAATTCTCATGAGGATTACTCGGTTTGGAGAATATCCACGTCATAGATAACGCACATTTGTGTGAGGCCAAGCAAAGCCGCATACAAAAAGGACCACTTCTGTATCTGGAGCAACTCAAGTGACTCTGGAAGGGCTATAAGGCTGAGTTTGGCAAAAATCCTGCCACAGCCAAGGGCAGCAGCCCAAAGGACAAGGATGGCACGAAGAGGTACTGATGTGACTAAAGGCTTTATCTGCCTGACAGCAATCTAGCATGAGCAAAGGAAAGTGGTTTAGTCCTCTTGTGCCTCATCTCATTTGCTGTCACGCAGCACCAGGCAACTCAGTGGTACCTAAACCAAGTTTTTATATTTAACAGGAAATGGTCTTTGGATCATATGTCTCTCCCATTACTCTGGTGGAAATTTACACAAATTTGGTCAAACGATGAAACTAAGGGAAATCTTGTCTAAGAGGGCCCAAAACAAAATTCAATCTTCTCAGCTCCTACGGTTGACTAAACTACATAGAAACATTTTCAAACAACTCAGCCTGAGCTAGCACAACTAGCTAGGGCACAACTCTAAATTCTCAGATAGTGGGCTTTCAACACCAAAGAGGACCAGATAAGAAGATTCTTCTCCATTTCTCTCAGTGAATCCCACAAACCCAGAAAGGAAGACAATCTGCTTGATTCAAGTGCAAAGAAGACAGAAGCTAGAGAAGGGAGATGGTAAGAAATAGATAGCAACATCAAACTCAGTGAAACTTGAATTAAAAAGGTATAGTAATGCAGAGCAGTATAGGAAAGCCCATGAGAAAATGCAGTGTTCTAGAGAAGAATTTGAATGACATGAAAAAAACCAAGCTATAGGAAGATGTATTAAACATCAGGAACAAATGTATATATTTTATGGTCGCTTGCTAAGTGAACATCTACCCTATGCACTCAGGCTTTACCCAGGCAACCATTCCATAGACTAAGAAAATTTCATACTGTATTAGAGACTATCACAATATACAAATACAAAACAGCCCAACCATGGTCATAAATATAATCTTGTTTCTAGGAATTATTTTGAGATCAGTCTTACCCTTTCAATTTTAAAAAACTTGTAATTTTTTTTTTTTTTTGTGAATCATAGAACTGTAAAAGCATTTTTACCAGTCATGTCTTCTGATACAGATAAGGGATCTGAACAGAAATTTTAAATTAACTTAGTATTCACTTTCATGCATTATGAATGTAAAGAATTATCAAAAGTGCTTTATTTTTTTTTAGATTTTAAAATGTGCCACAACCTGCAAAAATGCTTATTACCTGCTGTGTCACACATTATTTCCACTGAATGCAAGTCAACAAGCTGTTCCAAGATTCCTAAGAAACTGGCCAAAAGCAAATTTTCCAGGCTGAGCTGCTTCTGAGACTTGGTCAAGAGACAACGCTCTTGCCCTAGAACTCAGCTTTTTCTGAAGTCCTTTGATTTTACTTTTTGAGCCTCTTGTACATCACTACTATGTATTTGCTCTGTGGCAGTGGTAGATGACTCTCATCAAAAGCAGAGTTCATTGTTTTACAAAGACGTAATCCTTTTCTTCTTACATATCTTCCTGTCATTAAATGAGAAACATTCCAGCTCTACATCTTCAGAAATATATTTTTTCACAGATCTTCAATATGTCAAAATAAGAATTTCTACCATAAGTCCTGAAATAAGATTCCACATAGGCAGCCACTCTCACTAAAGCATTCTAAGAATTGTCATTAATGCATTCTAAGGGTTGTTTTTCACGTGGTTTATAATACATGGTATTTACCAAAATGGAAGTCCAAGTGAGAGATAAATAACCCACCAAAATATAATAATGAGACTTCAAACCATACCAAGTAATTCCTAGAGCTAAAATTACAGAATTCCTATGAAACATAATAAAAAAATCCCATTTCCTCAGATGCGCTTTAATCAAACCCACCTGGAATCATTCACTGAAAGTGATTTAAATACTCCTTGCAGCTGAGATGCAGCATGCTTTTGCAATATTCAACAAAAATCTGTCATATAGCTAAGCAGTGTCACACAAATACATATGGCACAAAAATATACAATAAGATATATGAAGTACTGAAACTGTATGTGTGTCTTAGAATAATGACTGTGTGTATTTACTGACAGAATGTGAAGTGACTTTCATTCAAAGAGGAAGTTAGCATCTTTGGCCAATAGCAGTAAAGAAAACAAATGTACATTATCCATTTTCACATATACCCTCAAGCAATCGGCCTCCTGTTCTCTCACATATCAGGAGCACCTCTAAACCATTTTAAATGAGACACATTACTACCAGGAACATCATCTGTACAGAATAGCAAGGTAAGAAAAATAAAATACTTGGTTCCAAATTGTTACTTGAAAGAGTTTCATGATGCTGTATCAGGATTAGGTCAGTAGAGATCTAACAGGACAATTAGGAATAGATCTTGGGAAAAGTCTAATACATGTCCCCTGTATAACAAGGTGTGTGATTTCATACTAACCAGAAAAAATAGAACTGGCTGAAATACTTTCATCAGTAATTTGGATTGAGTAAAAGCAGGCACAAAAAAAATGCAGGTATATAGCTAGACATTTTTCATGAAAACCAAGGCAGAATCTTTACTTTCAAGAAGTACTGATGTCAAGTTTCAGAACAGAAGCTGTCTGTACAAATCAAAATAAAGCATTTTGCTTCTTCACTCCTCATATCCCATGAGGAACAAATGAAGAAGACAAAATGAACAAGACTGAAAGTTGTTAAAAATTTTTTTGATCTAAAGTACATCGACCAATGAAGAAATTTATACCCTGCCCTGCTTACTAGATTTTTTTCCACTTTCAACATCAATAAGCTTATCCTATTTCAATAACTACATTTATGAATATGGGTCATCCCCCACTGCTTTCAACCAGTGGTGCTATTTTTGCGTGTTGACATTCCAGTATGGGAGACAATCACTTTAAGCAAAGCTACACAAGCCATGGCCTAAGAGCAGGGGTCCTCAAACTACGGCCCGTGGGCCGGATGCGGCCCGTCAGGGTCCTCAAAGCGGCCCGCGGGTATTTACA
>JAVSBS010019505.1:32712-54062 GCA_033124195.1 Coracias cyanogaster | reverse complement strand
CAAACTATAGTCCGGCCCCCGACAGTGTCTGAGGGACAGTGAACCGGCCCCCTGTTTAAAAAGTTTGAGGACGCCTGCCTAAGAGGTATGGTCTGGCATAAATAATTGGGCTAAAAAATCTGGAAGCAGAGGGTAAGCATTAACAGTTTGTGCTTGAAATAGGGGGAAGGTACCAGCTGAGTTATACAGGGATCTGCTCTGTTCAGCCCATTCACAGGAAAGCAGCAGGCACCAAGGTGACAAAGTTTGCTGGTGACATAAAGCTATTCCAAGGCTCTAAGTCTGACAGATAACTGCAAATAGCTGCAGAGTGACTGCACAACAAAAACGGTAAATGAAGTTCAATGCACATGAAGATAAAATGATGTATCCAAAAAAATAACGTTGACCTTATGTACAAAAGGACAGGCTCTGAGCTGACCATTGCCACTGAGAAGCAAGATTTGGGATTATGACAGGTTAATTTCATGACACAATCAGCTCAGTGCTTATCAACAATAAATACACAAATGAAATACGAATTATTAGGAAGGGAACAGAGAACAAAATGGAAAACGTAAGTATGCCACTATACCAAATCACAGTCACCTCTTATCAAACCAGATATATAATAAAAGATATATAAGAACCAGATTTATATGAGATATATCAAAAGACAGCAAGGATTATCAAAGGTAAGAATAGGCTTCAAACTGAGGAAGAAATGAGTATGGTGGCACTCTTCACCTTGGATGAGTAATCACAGAGGAATCTGTCAGAGGTCTACAAATTGTGTGTGGCATAAGGAAGATGGATTGGGACTGACAGTAACTAGAATATTAACTGAAGCTGACGGGAAGCAAGCTCAAAAATCCCCTGATCCACAGAAGTTGTTGCCTAAGGATACTGTGAAGGCAAGTTTAAATAGGCTTGGGGGTAGAATAGAAAAACACCAGGAAGAGTGGCTTCACTGAAGGTTACTAGAGTAACAAAGCACAACACGCTCAGGAAATCCCTGAGCTAAAAATGGCCAAAGGCTGGGAGAGTACTAGGGGAATGTACTATATTATGCATGTTTGCCTCATTTATTCTTCCCTAGGTATTTTCTTACACTCACCATGGAAAACAAGAATGACTGCACTGATTCAGATTAAGGGTCTGTCTTAAGGATTTACAACACGGTTCCCTATGTTCTTAAGTTCACTACTTCACTCCTCATACAACTTGCACAAAACTTTTAATACCCTATAACTTATAAATTAATTTTGGATGTCTTAGTGAATGGAGGCATCCTACAACTTGACAATCATTCCTTTTTACATCCATAATTGGGATGGAAAAGTTCAAGTTGCCCAAAACACAGACTGTATCACAAGTGTGGCTGTGTGTTCCACCAGGAGAGTGACCTGGCAAAGTCCGGCAGTAGGAAGGGGCAGGCAACGGTGCAACACTGTTTCAGGCACAGATCCAGAAAAGTACCAGGGTCATTCAGGAGCAGAGCACTATGCTATGCTTTAAAATGATAGATGTAAAGAGAGCCTAGAAGGGTACTCGCTGACACTGGAGAAGTGAGTAGTATTAAGAGAGCTGATGGAGAAGTTGAATCACAGATGTCTTCCAAGAGAATCAACTTCAACAGTGAGAGCCAAGTACGACAGTCTTTCTAAAATTAGTTCAAGAGGCTCATAGAGGGCAGGAGTCTAAAGAGGATGAGAAAACGTTACTATATTACAGCTGGAGTGGAAACACCAAAATTCTGAGTGGCAATGTGAAAATCTGTACATTTTACTCACTGATAAAGCTTGCATGTGATAAGATATCAATACAATGCATGTGAATACAATCGCAACTGGAAAGTAAATAGACTAAAATTCTTTACAGTAATTTTTTTTTTTTTTTTTTTTTGGTAAGGAGTCACATCCAGATTTTATTCCCCTGAGACTAAACACTTGTGCAGTTTGCTGAGCAATGTAGTTTAATTTGTTACTTGCAAAAGTAAACACTTTCTGTGATTCTGGATCCCTGAAACAATCACCAACCTCTGAAAACAAATTGCTTTGAAACAAGAATGTGAAACCTAAGACAATAGTATTCTTCTGTCAAACACTGAAGCATTCTAGCTCTTGCTACCAAAAATAAAACAGATGCAGAATTCACATCTTGACGCAAACAAAAATCTCTAGATACTAAGAAATCCAGCTGTTAAGTTCCTTATTACTCTTTTTTCATGAATCATCTTAAAATCACTGCACTACATATTATGGCAAATTCTCACCACCTGAAAACACTTATATCAAGATTATATGAAATTATCTTTAGTTTGGTTTAGTTTGTGGACCCAACATTTCAATTTTTTTAATTACTTGAATGCTGTAGATAAACAACCAAAAAAAGTACATATTCTAAAGTACCACTGGGCTAAAATTCACAGTCAAAAACATATTCCCACTTCTGATTTTCAGATTGTTATCTTGGGATAGGAAAGAAGCATTAATTCCCTGAAGCATACCATGCACTTAAGTGCCTTTTTATAATATGAATAATAGGAAGACTGTTTAGATCTGAGGAGACAGGAAATAAAATTAAAAAGGTAAAAGTGCATTTCTTCTATCTCCAGGAAGCTCAGAGCACCAGCTACCATGGCAGATGGCCTGCTGAGGTTTGGCACGGTTCAAAATAGCCATGACAAAGAGCTCCACTTGGCTTATTTGGCTTCACTCATACTAACAGTTTTCATCCTACATAAGTGACACTTGACATGAACTGGCTGACATAAATACTATTGCTGTTGTAAGTCATATCTGAGTTACTACAACAAATATTTGTGATCAATAGCTATCATTTGATCTTACAGTCAAACAAATTACAAAGCCTCTATCTGCTAAAGAAACTGAAAAAAAAAATCGTTACCAAAATAAAAGCTATTACAGCTGTCTACAACGGTTATACCCTGAAGAAGCTTGTGCAGCCGACTTTAACAACATCTCAATCTGTATCAGCAAAAAAGACATTCTGGAGAGTTTCTGCGCCCCAGGTCCCTACACAGCCTTCCCTGTCCCTGGCCAGCTTCCCAGACAAAAGCAAGGCCCTGTACACCAGTGTCCACCAGAAGTCCAACAGTACTTCTTCATTCCTATTCCCTGATGGTTGAAACTAAATTTTTCATCTGGCTCCCAGAATAGAGAGGAAAGAAGGTGACAGACAGGAGAGGGGGAACAAAGGAGGCAAAGGCCAAATAGTTCTCCTAGGGCTTCTTGCTTCCCACCCACCAAGCCACATTCCACAGCTCCAGAAGGAAGAGCCCCCTCTTTAGTATAGAGGATAGAGTAGTAGCTGACATTGAGCACACTCTTACAAAATGCTCATCCATGGAAAAGACTGAAGTAAAACATGAAACATCCACTGCGTTGCACTCACACACTCTCATACCAGTCTAAACCCCACCAGATCACAGTAAAACATTTGGAAAGGGAAAGACCTGTACTTCATGTCAATACCCTGAACAAAAATTCCCAAATACTTCTCCAAAGAGCCTGAGGATTGAAAGGCCTGGCTGGTATGTCATACTGACTCACTGCTTAAGTACAGAATATTAAAAAGATTAGCAAGCCAGAAGAAACTTCTCTTTTGCCATGAGTGATGTTAGTTAAAAGGCACAGCTCTAGAGAAGGTATTGTGAGAAAAATGGCAGAAAAAGGAATGCAAAAGGAAATTTAAAATTTTTGTTTTACAAGGTGGAGAGTAAAGGAGGATACTATAAGACCCTGTGAAAGCTGAAAAATAAGAGGATAAAAAAGTAGAAATGAAAAGTGGAAAATATACATTTAAGATTCTTTGTTCAGAACTTTATAGGTCACATTTTCCTCCAAGTTTACTCACCTGAATTGCACATATGATTCACAACAGCCTCACTTGCTATTAGTGGAAAATACATTAATAACACGGTAGAGTGGATTTTGATTTCAACAGCTAAGTAAGGACTCCGTATATTTGAAAAATTATTTCAGTCAAAATATGCAAGTACATGAAGACTAACTGTCAGTTTGATTTTTCCATCTCTTGGTCTTTCTACAGTCTGGATGCTGGACTCTAGCAATAACAGCAACAATGCAATTCATCAGCATCTCACACTAGCTGTACAGAAATCTCTTGGAGAATCTGAAAGCTATTTATTTCCAAAAGCAAGCCCTTAGTATATATTAGGAACTGTGCTAAGTAGCAGTTTCAGCTTGCAGTATTTACTAAAAGAAACACAACTGTAGAAATAAGAAAGTGTTTTCAGAGTATTTAATTCTGATTAGTCTACTCCAGCTTCACTTAAATATTTTTAATAGCACATTTAAGCAAAATACCACTGGGACAACACAGCTCCTTTTGGAAGAAAGAGCAGTGCTAAATAAATAAATCATAGCTAATCTAAACTCTACACTCACTTAATAGCAGCTGTGAGTGGAGATGAAGTGATAGCAATGTATTCAAGAGAGGGAACACTTTTCCTGCAGAAGAGTTGAGACCTCAACTACAGAGTTTCTTCAGGCAAAACAGAGAACACTAACATTGCTGAAGATCTCTCTGAAACAGGTGTGGCCTTCTGAGCAGGTGCTAGGAGGTCACAGACATCTTGCTGCAGGCTGGGGACTTGAGACTGTCATGTGAGGTTCTAGCTTTCCACACTTGCACCTGTGCAAATTAAGCACCAACAAGCATAAAACATCACCAATTCCAACTTTGTGCAGCTGCAAGGAAGTGCACAGGTGCAGCTTCCCTGTGACTCAGGGCCAACACATTTCATGCCATAACCACATACCACCATTTCTTCCTCATGCAGTCCACAGCCAACTCTCTACAATGGGTATTTAAGTACTTACAATGGCTATTTTTATCATCAAGGCTGTGTAGGGGGACCTAGAGGGGGAGATCCTGGAAGCATTCAATAAAAACATCCATCCCATTTGTACACGGGAAACTTAAGCATGCTTTCAAGCTGTACTGAAATAATTTCACAGTCAATTCATAGTGCTCAATGGATTCTGCTGTGAACAAGTCTTGGCTAGAAACAGAGTTCATCCCACCGTAAATCTGGTGCTATATTCAGATGGCCTAAATTCCACCTGGCTGTCTATGTTATTTTTGAAAATTCATGAAGCAAGGCCCATTGAAGGAGGTTAAAAAAAAAATTAAAAAGAAAAAGCAGACCATAATCCCTTTTAAATTTATTTGGTTTAAAATTATGCTTTTCCCCAGGTATTAGGAATGTCACTGAAAACGACTTCTATTGATTAAAAAAAACCTTAAGAAATTCATAGACATTTATGCTTTGTTTCAAGAATGATTATCAGAGCACATTTTTTTTATAACAGTCTTGTTGACACTTTACTACTTTTGATGAATACTCCCTTGCAAACCTACAGTACTGCAAATATTTCCACTTATGATAAAAAAGAATTCTTCTTCTGCTTAAAACTAACAACGACTTTTTCTCAAAAATTGAAGACGTGTGAAAATTTCAAGTCAAATATTTGTAAGGAAATCTATGGAAAGGGATCTTTATAAAAATTAATGGAACATGACTTACAGTTGACACTATATATCCACCTCTCTCTACATTTACCAAAAAGACCCTTTCAACCTACAAATTCAGGAAACTCTTGAAATAACACAAAGGCACAGAAGATAAGCCACTATACAACTTGCTGTAATAACACCATCGTATGTCATTGAGGTATTAGTCAAAATGCAATCAGTCAACATTTATTAGACTGCAAGGACTTATTCCCAGATCCAGAACTCAAAGGGACACTTAATATTTTAGAGGAAGCCACAAGATCTGTGAGTCTGACAGGCTAAATGTTAGGGGACAAAAGCTTTCTCTTCAATACCAAGAGTATGCCTTGTGTCCCTGAGTTAATTTGGATTAGTTATTCTATAATGAATTCCTAATCCAAACAGAGATCTCTGATCTTACTGAGATGAATTATGAGTCATCCTCAGGCAAGGACTGTAATGCTGATTTTGTCCAACGAACTTATTTGCAGGTACCCTGCCTCTACCAGAACTTTATGTGAAGCAGCTCTCTCACATCAACTTTCCATCAGCTTCATTAGCACCCCTAACCATCTTACACAGCAGTAAAGTCATATATGTAGATTCAAACAAAACCCAGAAATCCTCTTTTCGTAAATAAGTACAGTCTATGATACCCAGCACTAGCTACTGAAATCTTGCCCCAGTGTTATCACTCACACAGTAGGGATTAAAATAAACAGGTCACAAGAGATGTCACTTCTCAGTTTATTATCTGTCTTCTGACAACAAGTAACAAATCCTTAATTACTAATCCTTAACCACCGACTTTTATAATTATTAGTTTCCATTATAATCAACTGAGAGAGTAACAAGGTCCCTCTAACAATAGTGACAGGAAAGCCAAAAACATGTAAGAAAATTCTGACTCTAGGTGGATGTCTCTATGCAGATGGCTTACTCAAGTATCATAGTGCTAAAAAGACAAAAGTCAACATCAGAGATGCAGTGAGTTCTTGCAAAGTTCTCCAGAAAGGGAAGGTAGAGAATGGCCTTCAGATCTAATCAGTCTATACCATCCCTTATGACCACAAAATATTTCATTTCTTCAATTTAAGGATTCCTCATCCAATCCCTTCACTGTTCATACAGGTTTCCTGGGATTAGGTCTCTTCATGTCTGAAAGTTGCAGCTCATTATAAGGGAAGGGATATGGCTTCATGAAACTTCATCAGAACCAGTGTGTGTGTTCTGGGATACCCTCAGGAGACACTTACTGCCCCTTCTGCACCACCATTCATCTTCTGGAGACTGCAGTTTGGCAAAAAATTCTCTTCAACACAGAACAAAAGACTGTGATGTTGGTTAGCCTTCATTACACAGGAGAGGGTGATCCCTTTACTACCAAATTCATACAAGTCATAATACCAAGAATATATGCAATATATGGTGAGATTTACCCACAGTTCATGTCATAAAAAAGAGCATGCTGTTTTTATATGGTAAATTGTGTGGTAAATGTCATATTAGCACATTATATAAAAAAATAACATTTTCTTCTGTTTATAACTTTATATGATCTTCCTAGCCACATTCACCTCTTCCCTTCAGTATTTTCTTTAGATTACTTGCATTCATTTTAACATTTATTCAGTTGACTTGAAACTTACTTTTCAGCTACAAGTAGGAGTGAGGTAAGTATCAGCTATCTATATAACCAATAAACTGTTTCTTTCCTGTATGCCTTTTTTGTATCAGAGGATATTGAGATATACACATACAGATATATCAGACTGTGTGTGTGTGCGTGTATATGGTGAAGGGTCTTAAGAACAAGTCTTATGAAGGGTGGATAAGGGAACTGGGGTTGTTTAACCTGAAGAAAAGGAGGCTCAGAGGAGAGCTTATTGCTTTCTACAACTACCTGAAAGGAGGCTGTAGCAAGGTAGATGTCAGCCTCTTCTCCCAAGTTAACAAGTGATAGAACAACAGGAAATAGCCTCAAGTTGCACTGGGGGATATTTAGATTGGGTATTAGGAAAAACTTCTTCACTGAAATAGTTGCTAAGCACTGGAACAGGCTTCCCAGGGAACTGGTGGAGTCATCATCCCTGAAGATATTCAAAAGGCAGGTAGATGTGGTGCTGAGGGGTACAGTTTGGTGGTGAGCCTGGCAGTGTTAGGTTAATGGTTGGACTCAATGATCTTAAAGGCCTTTTCCAAACAAAATCATTCTATGATTTTAGATACATGTATATGTGTGTATATATATACACACACATATACACACACTCACCCCCCTCCATATATATATGAATATATGTAATTGACAGTTCACTGAAGATGACTACAGTAGGCCACTTCATCTCCAACACTGTAATAAAAGCCTGAACTGGACACATGTTTGCTCAGACTCTAGGCCCAAACATTTTCTTTAACGTTCTCAGTTGCAGTTAAGACTTCTCGGGGCACTACCTGTTACAATCAGGCACCAGTAGGACATTTACATACCTTTCGTCAGATTACACATTTTGACCCCTCAGGAATTAAAAGCCTTCCCCTGCATTAACCCGTATGCTACCAAAGGACCTCGAAGAAAAGGCAGGATCAGACAGCTGTCCCATCACCGCCACCACCCACAAACAGGGTCACAGCCTGGGGAGTGCTTCACCTAAGCCTTAAAATCAGCACAAAGAGCCTTTGTTCCTTCTTTCACAAGACTATTGTTATGGAAATAACTTAACTATGGGGTTAATGAACCCCTTGCTACAACAGGTCACAACAGGGTAGATGAATTTGTTTTTAAAAGGATGTTAAAATTAACAGTTTGAACAATTTATACTATATTCTGCAGTGGCTAACGTTTCTTTCCCTGATTTTAGGAAAAAGTGAAGGCGGCAAATACTCATTTTTAACAAGCATTCAACAAGCCCTGACCACACTGGCTATAGGTATCAGGACACAAAATGGGGCCAGAGCACGAGCGCTCCCACCTGCAGGCCTTACCATTTCCCTGCTCACAGGTGCCTTGGCATAGCTCTGGCTCAGACCAATTAGCCTTCCACCACCCAACACCCAGGTACCATGAAGGAGTGCTCTCAGCAGGCCATATGAATCAAGTCTCACTGACTTGAAAGGCGTGTTCTTCTAGATGCACATGTCATACCATACCACTGCCCCTGAGAATCACACAATAAGTGTTAGCCCTTTGCAGCAGCCCTATTCATGAGCACAAAAACAGTCATCAGTTACAGAATGGAAATGACAGCAGGAGAGAACTTGTAACCAGGCATCTAACTCAGGAAGATACTTAAGGCTCACAGACAACAGTGAACCTCAGCAAACATCTAAGTGCCTGATCAATTAAAAAAGAAGCCTAAAGATATCTGAGCTAATCTATAAAAAAAAGTTAGTGGTGATTCAACCCAAACTGCTGTGATGTTAATTTCTGTTGAAGAAAATACTTCAGCAATGAAAAGCAAGAAAAAAAAAGAGTAAGGGAAGAACAGCTCATGTTTTTAAACAGAGGGCAAGAAACTATTTGGCATGTACCTTTTCTAATAAAATGTACTACACAATTTACAGAATATTCACTCTCAAAAGCACAAAGTCGTTTCTGCATCTGTTGAAAGCACTACATTATCTCAGAATCTAACCATGACACAAATATACAGAACTATAAATACAATTACATCTGTAGTTTTTATCTAAAGTAATCAGATTTTATGCATGAGAATATCAAAACCAGAAGGAAAACATCAGGTTTTGATAAAGGTTGAGATATTCTAGGATTTATATGGCATTAAATTTTGCTCTAAATCTAGCCAGACCAGTTCCCAACCTAAAAATGGAGAAATGTCAGACTTCATGAAGTCCACCTGAATTTCCAGCACTCCCATTGTTTTTACAGAAAAGGCGGTAATATGTAGTCAAATATAAAACCATGAGTTTGCTGGAAAGAATATCTCCTTTGCCTACACTTATAAAGTCATGTATTTTGTTTACAGTTAAACCTTGTTTTTTTTAAAAAAGAACATAACCCAAATATTATGGAACAATGCTATATAATCTAAGATTAGCTGTAGGATGAAAGCAATCTTAAGAAGAATTGTTAGTAGTTTATTCTTCTGCTATCCAATATTTGTTGAGACCACTTGGTAGAAAAATAACAGAAGATCCTCTTCCTATTTTAAGCTGTGGATTTATTGTTTTTAACCTACTTCAGATTTTTGCTCAAGCGAAACTACTAGGGAAAATCAGTCCTTTAAAAGTGACAAAGCTAAAGAACTTCCCAAAAGCAAGAGTAGTGTTGAATTTCCTTACTTGTGAACATCCTGTTCCAAATTTTCCTATTGCAAAATCAACAACAGCTTCCATACTGAAAATTCATCACCCCAGTGAATACATAGCAATTTCTATCCAGTTCAATAGGGTCAGAATTTGAGCCGATAGGAAACAACACAACCCTTATGAAAAGCAAGCATACAATTGCTAGACAGTTTTCTGCATGGAGAAACTTCACAAATTCACCAGGAAAATGCATCAAAACCCTACATAACGGTTCTTCCTGCAAGGACTGGTGGTCTTATTAAAGTTTCAAAGTAGAACGTTTAAATCTGCGTGTAGCTTTGTTTTTGCATATGCTATAGTGGAAATCATTTAACATCATTCTACTTGGAGGTGCAGTTTCATAACTCAGCTCCTCTGAAGTCCAGGCAGATGCTGAACGGGCTGTTTCCCATGTTCCTTCTCCCATGCACCGCCTTTTGCCCTTGCATGCGCCGAGAGTCCTCTTCAACAGTGCTGTCCCTCCCATTGTCACACAGCTTAAGGAGGTGATTCAGAAAAGGGGGGTAGGGGGGAGGACTACTTGCTCTAGCCAAATCATGACTTTTCTTCTCCTGCCCTAAACTTCCAACAGAAGAATTTCAGGAGAGGTTAGGAAATAAGATAATAGTCCAACCACTGATCTTAACAAGAATAAAGGTCTGGGTTTTGGGGTGGTTGGTTTGGGGACTGTTGTGTTGGGGTTTGGGTTTTTTTCAATATAAGAATCAGAAGACCAAATTAAGTTTTCCCTTTTACACTTTTTTCACAGCCAAAATATGAGTAAATTGTTTCCCCCTGCAATTTTACTACCATGTTGCAAAACCTCTCAAAACAGAGGTATCTAATGGAAATTCTGACACATGTTTAGTTCGAGCCACTCTAGCCAGTGCTGTTTTGTGTAAATTCTTCCCTTTTAAAGGCCTTTTACTTTTTCATACATGATAGATTTTCCTGAAAAAAAAAAAAAAAAAAAAAAAAAAAATCTATATTTGGGATGGCTTTTTCCTCTATATTTAAAAATCACTGATATGCTCTTGGTCTTACAGAACGTGTTGAAATGCGAACAGTTGGATTTTTTCTCCTTTTGGGGGGAAAAAATTGAATGCATTTTCTTACAGCGAAGAAAAGTCAGATGTCTAGCACTTAATTGCTTTGCATCCAGTGCATGTGAAATACTGCCAAGTCAAAGTGGCAAGTGAAAATATCAAGCAGAAACCAGTTTGGACATATGTAAATAGCTATTTGTAATGGAGGAGAAAGGCTTCCAAGGACTAATTGGCCAGTCTAAAGCCATATAGCGTATAGATCTGTACAGATACTTCTTGGGTGCCAAAAGCAGTTTTGTGCTTTAAATGTTTTTGGAAAGTCAGCAAGTCACAGAAAGCAAATCTCCTTCTGCTCATATTCTAAAGAAAAAAAAAAAGATCTTGGCTATTTTCCTATCTACTCACTTGTCTCTTGCACTAATACTGTATCATTTGCCTATAATTCACTTTTGTAACCATCAAGTATAGCACAAAACTGTAACTCTTCCCCCACCCTCCCTGCCCTGGATCATTAGAATTGAAGCAAAGAATACCTAGCTGTCTTTTAAACTTTTGTTAATCAAGACTGGAGTTCTTTTAAGACTATGTACATATTATCGTGCATCTTAAGGCGAGTCATTTACAGTCTGAGTAAGGAAGGTGTCAGTGCTTTTCTTATGTAAATGACTGAACAATTATGTAACAAAGAGGAAAGTTCCTGAGTTCACCTTCACTAAGCAGTGAATATGTTGAGAATGCTGTGGGTTTTAATCCTTGTTTTTACTTTCCATAAAGAGCAGACAGTGGAGACCAAGTGACTAAGAATACTAATCAAACTGAGAATCTTCTGCTTGCAAAATTTTGTATGTGATGCAATTTTTCAACTGAGTATAAAGTTTAACAATTAAAAAGAATCCACAGTCGAGAAATGGAAAACTGCTTGGAAGCTTTATCTCACCATTGAAACAGAGGTACTGAAAATACATAGTCCCCACCCAAATGTAATTTCCCACTCTCTTCCCTTCCTGTCTGGAAATAAAACCAAACCAGCAAAACCAATAGGTTTAACATTTCATCTCATCCAACTCCCTTTGCTTACCACTAGCAAAGGTTTAGAAGTCACTTTCTCATTTCTTCATCCCTGAACAGGAATGAAAACAGCAGCAGCAGAATAATCCTGTTAAAGTGGTACAAGGTTATCCTACACCACACGACAGAGAAGGCAGTTTTACTGAGGTTTTATTTAGTAAGTACACATTTTGCCTCCAGAGCTGATAAAAAATTCCCAGCGCCTTTCCAGTTTGCAATAAGAGATACACTACTTAAATATTTTGTAGATCCTCATTCCTAAAGTAGTAAAGTACTACTGTATGTGATCTGTAAAAGCAAGCCCATGAAGGCCTTTTAAGTTCCATCTAACCCTAAGAAGATGCATCTCACATAGCTGCTTTAAGAAAAACCATGTAACTGTTTGTAAACTACATACTGCAAGTAAAGCAAATGGAAATCAGTCTCTAGGTAAAAATCAATTAGCATGATGCATGCTGTTCCATGGTTATATACACCAAATTCATATTCAATAAATGAAAAGTCATAGTATGAATAGCTAGTTCTTTCTGTCTGTATTCTCTACAGCATTCACAAATTTAGCCCTGCTGAGACCCTTATTTTTTAAACAGGAAACTGAGCAACAGGAAGTCAAAGTGAATCTACCCAAAGTGGTCTAAGGGGCTGACATGAAACTAGATGGAGGCTGAAAACCAAGGGTTCCAGGCCCTTTATCTATGAGAAAGCATCAGCAAGGAAAGAAAAAGACATCTGCCCTGCTGTTTGAGCCAGACCACGCCACTGGTATTTGCATAGCAATTTAAGAAAAGGTGAAGTTCTGATGCTCTCTGTACAAGCTTTTCCAACCTCCCAATCCAAAACTTCACACTATTTGCTGTGGCAGAAGTAAATGCTCATGCAACTGCCAAAAACCCTTCAGTAAATGAAATAACTACTCTTGGTCTGACACTAGCACGGCATATTGCTTACATAGCGTAGATCCTTCTCCACCTATTTGCTAAAACAGCTTCAAGCTCTTTAGTAACAGTTGAGCCTGTTCTTGATAGCTTTACCTGTCATTTTAGATAAAATTTTAACTTCTCATTTCATGTGTTTAAAACATGTTTCACATATTTTCATTTTCCCATTCTACTTATAAAGCACAATCTGTTTGGCATCTACAAAATTTTGTTTAAATTTAATGTTCCTAAGGTAAAGTCTGAAACGGGCAGAGAGCCCAAGCATGGTTTTGTGGCTTGGCTTGAGTTCAAACAAAGTAGTAACGAAATCTGAAGGCAAGGAAAGAAACCCACCTATCCAAGTGAGGACCATTATCAAAATGGTTCTGAAGCTTTTCTACTCTATGCACCCACTTTCTCTACAGATGCTGCAAAAATAAGGTCCAGACCCCGTTCTGTTCTCCCCAGCATATACCACTGTAGAAACTTAATGATAGGGATGACAGACCACATGATACCCAAGCTGCTCTCTTCCGTCTTCCACAGTGGCATTAGTGAAAAATAACCACTAAAACAGCTCGACTGTATCAGTGCACAGACTCTCCTCAGCAAGCGAGGTATTAACTACATTTGCAAATGCACTGCCAGATTATTTCTCATTCAGTGATGTTCACAGACCTTATACAAAAAGAACCCCAAAAGTTCAATCAAAACATCACAGAGCTCCCCTTCAAAGGGATAATTATCCTTCCACTTTGCAGCAGCACCAACTAGCAGAATCTGAGCTGGTTAAAAAGCCACATAAGTTACATGGTTATTTTTTGCTACCCTGCTGTGTAACTTGACAGTCACCAAGTAAGGAGAAAGCGAAAAGCAGGGAAAGTACTTGTAAGTGACAAAAGTAAGGACTGTGTTTTGTGACCGAGAAGCAGTTACTGACGGAATTAATTTATAGACCCCTCAGGAATAAAGGCTTGCTCACCATGAAGAAGGATTACACAATCCAACAGAGTGATCTGGGCAAAGAGATGAGGAAATCATATATACCAGGATGGGCTCTGAGAAAAGTCACACACATGAGATAAAAGTGTGCTGCCTCTACAAATAGAGTTGTTCTTCCAAGCAATGTTTGAACGGTTAAAACTACTTTAAAATTTCTACAATTGTTTTTCCTATGTAAAAATACTTGAAGATCTTTGCTCTCATTTTAGCCAAGTTAGATGAGAAATTAAATATGAAAGACTGTACAGAGTATGTAATTCCATAGTCTATTCATCTCATTAAATCTGGGAAATAATTAAAGTTAGGTTAATTAACTCACTTTTGTGACTCAAGTAAAGCTACCAAAGGACTATTGCTACTGCTTAAACACAGTCTAAAGCTGCGGTAGCAATACTCTGCTGAATAGTATCAAACACAGGAACTCTACTCTTTTTGCAGAGATGTAACATAACATTAGCTCATGGCTGACATACACTTATGACTACAGCAGGAGGATGGAGTAGGGAGGAGAGATAGAAGAGAAATAAACCAGTCACTGCTGGTTTATTACAGTCGCTATTGAAAATATGTAATTTATTTCTAACGTCACTACTTTACAGCAACGATATCTTGTCACGGCTGAACTTGTTCCTTGTCTGCATCTGTTTTGGTATATTTTGGGTTTTGCAAATAAACTGTTTCACAAACGAACCACACCCCAAATATTTTGAAATCATGCCATAAGCAGAGAATTATTTTTTACCCACCACACTAAACTTTATATTAGCATTAGAAAGCTTCCTATAAGTGCTTATTTTGAGTTTTTTCTAATGATTTAACCAAAACTTGACTGAGAAAATAAGTAACTTCTTTCTTCAATTAAGAAGGACACTTTACAGGACCCGGAGACTCCTAAGGATACTTTGTAAAGTCTGTGCTTGAAATAATTAGGCCTTTTTCCTTCCAAATGATAAATGTAAGCATGAGACTGAAGGAAAACAGATAGATATAAATTGGATTTTCAATTGCACAACCACATACATGGCTTCCTGAAGCAATATTCTGAGTGTCAGAAAATTCACCATCCATTGTTTAGTATAAACTTCTAAAAACTAGGTACTTGCCAGTTTTGAGGCATTAAAGATTAAAAAAAAAAATAGACACAGTACAGTCACCACTCTTAAAATATTTTATTATGCATTAACTCTAATACTTTGCTTAAATAGGTTTTTTTACATCATAGTGCTGAGTGTTTCTACTCCTTTTTAAAATAAACCAAGATAGTAAAAACATCAGGCTACCAGTGACAGTTCCTAGGAATAATAATCTGTCAATGGAAAAACAAGAAAATCTTGTTACTTTAATACTTAGTCTGTGAAAACTACCAGTATCCAAAGTATAAATTAATTACATTTGTTTGCACTGAAAACTACAAATCAATTAAATGTAATATGTAAACATTCAAGAAAACCTTGACATACATTTATTAAAGTAATAAGGAAGCATCAATTAAGGCAAAGATTTTCAGCTTGACCACCCTTTTCTGGTAGTAGCTTCTATCAGTAATCACTTTATTTGCTTTGCAGTTGTATATCTCAACTGCAACTTGCTGACGAACTCTGAGTTAGATGTTCAATTTACCATTAAAACAAGCAGGAATTAGAATCACAAATGCCTTTGCTAATGGCCTTCCCTCATTGCACAGGAAATACATGACATAATATATAAAATTACCATTATATATATATATATATATAGTGCTATGTATGTTAAATACTTCAAAATATTTTGGTACTATTCATATACTTTTGCAGTGTAAGGAATGTCAGCAAAAACCTGCCATGTTTGCTATAAAATCATATAATGTAAATACACAGATCCTGGAGATAGCTATAAGAGTAAAGGAACTTTCCACTTTATGGGACATAAAGTGTATGTTTGTTGGGTCTGAACTGGACCTCTTATAGGGTAATCAGTACTGCAAGTTGGTCACAGAATTGTTGAAGCAGCAGCTTTTGCCATGACATGGGAAGTCTGACAAATACGAAACTACTTTTCTAACAGGTTATTTCACAATATGTTAAGATCATTATGACATCTCTTGGGTACTTCACACAGTTACTTTAATAGATTTAATTTTCTTTCCCACAAATAACTTTTTTTTTCTCTCTCCCCTTTTCTCCTGATTATACATTTCAAAGCTCACAGTGCTAGTCAATCTGTTTGTTTCTGTGACCCCCACAAAAACATCACCCACCAGTTTCTTGATCCATTAATTTATATGCTGCATGGAAAGAAATTTATGTATTTTCTTTCCAATTACTTTCTTTCCTTAAAATTATCAAGTCTATTTATGGCTGCAGTAGTAAGCATTTTCTCCCAGGAACAAATCCACGGTCTGGGATTCGTTTTTGCCTACTTCTGTTATTGTGTTTGACAGTTTCATACCTTGGGATCATGCTTAGTTTTCACTCCAAATTATACTTTTAGACAAAGAATGATGTCAGCTTCATCTCGCCTTTGGCTACAACTGATTTTTTGGGAAATGATGAAATATCAAAGGACTTTAATTGAGATTTAAAGAAACCCCACTTAACAGTAATTCAAGACTTCATCCTTATAATGCACTAGTTAAGAATTTTTGCAAGACAGAGAATGGAGAAAGCAAAAGGCTAACAAATAGGCCTAATCTCTTTGTTTATGATGATGATTACTACAACATAGCCCATTTCAGAATTAATTTGGTAGAAAGGGTAAAGGGACGGTTATTTGGGTTTTTATTCAAGACACTATTCTTCAGGGTTTTTCTAAGCTATTACCTCTAATTCATATTAGTTAACTAATTTTTTTATTAATCCAAATGAGAAATATTTTCTTCCCCTTTATAACTATTTTCAAGGTTTACTAATGTTTTACATTGCCTTCTAAAAGCGTAAAGTTATTTGTTTTGTGACTCAAAAGCACATACAGAAGAGGAACACTGAAGATTTCTTTGCCTAGCAAATTAAAAGCTAGGTCATAAAAATAGAACCTCCCACACAAGCATACTTTAAATACATTTCTTAGAAGATAGCCAGTAAGCTATTAAAGAACAGTCATTATATATGTGAGAAGCTTCCCTTCTTTGAAACAGTGTAAGCATTCTCTCTCTGCATGTACCACATTTATTAGTGATATCAGAAAAAAGTTTTCCTTCTCCATATTTAGGCACAGTATTTTATAATAATTTCCCACATTGATCCTCCCCTTTGATGTTAAAAAGATGGAATACTTCATTATAAAGCTCCGAGTAATACTAGTAGAAATAATCTGTAACTGTTGTGCATGACCGTATAAACATGAAGAGTGCAGTATCAAACAATCACAAAAACTTAACTTGTTTAGGCAGTTTGAAGTTTCCCTTCCAGAAACAAAAATCAGCCCTAGAGAAAAATCAGTTGGTAAACAATTTCAAAGCACTGTCTTAAACAGAAGAGGAATAAAGGACACTCCTCAGCAGACAGCAGCATCAACAGCAGCAAAGATGTGTCAGTGGTGCTACTGAATGTGCCACTAGCATACAGACCTCAGCAAAGACAGCTATTATAAAATCACTATTACATCCTCCTGCAGTCAGTCAGCACAGGTAAAGATCCAGTTCTGTGCTCAGGCGACACAATAACAATTGAATTTCAGAACATATTACTTATGGGTTAGATGACTGTAGTAAAGAATTGCATCTTATAGCATCTGGACCACCTTCTGTTTCTCATACTTACCTGGTACTCCTAAAAGATGTCCAAAAAACCAAAAAAAACCAAAAAGCAGACTCACTCTGATATGCAGATTTTCTACCATTTTGCTAAGCAGTCCACGAGACAAAACTGTTCTTTGGACCACACCTCAGAGCTCTATAACTAATTCCACTATTTCAATTTCAAGATGAACATTAAATATGCTCTCAGAAGCACCTGCCCAGTTCTTTTTAGGCTCCATACTTGAGTTTAACATTTCAAAGAGGCTTTGTGTAAGTTAAGGTCTTTTTTCCCTTTCCAGCCTGCCTACATACGAAAACAAAACACCCTAAATGAAAGCAGGGCTCAAGAAGAGATATCATTTCTCAACCACTTCTGAAGTCACTAACCTAAAATTAAGACTAACAAAAGCTGTGTCAACTGTGAGCCTTTACAGGGTCTAGCATAGCAGGTCAGACCGAACAGAGATTCCTGCTCATTTAAGGACACAGGATTGCCTCTGAAAGTGATCTGGCATTCACAAAGCTGGTCATGACTATCAAACTCCTGACCGAATTAATGCTGATAATAGAAACCATGAGACATGTCTCAATCAAACAAAATGAATGGCTGCTTACCTTTACTGTTAGTCTTTCAGTCTCCCTACCAACAGCTATCCTCATGTGGCAGCTCTGCATAAAAAATTATTACTGTGAAGCACTCGGACACTACTGTGAACTGTTTTACAGACATCACAGTACAAATCAGTAGTTTAATTTTCAGTAATGGATAAAGCCAACAGGCAGAAAAAAGTTTGAAATTACACGATAAGTAAAATGAAAAATATTGAAGGATTTCAAATTTACTTGGAAATACTGGGGTTACGTAAATACTGTGCAATAACACCACACAATGCTGAATATGATGCAAGTGAAAACTGTATTCAAATGCACATATACAAAAGGGGTCTTGAGGTATCATATCATGTAGGTCCCCAGTATAAAAGTAACTGTCTCCTTTCCAGAAAGAAGTGGGACATACTTCCAATCTTTTGTACCAAACTCATAAGGCCAACTAAAGAAGCAAGCCTTGTTTTTCTGAACTTTCAAATACTTTGCATCATGACTTTACTGGTTCTAATACTTTTTGAAAATCTACCTTATACTGGCACAGAGACTGCAAAGCAAGAGTAATAGACTTTGCAGGGCTCTATTTGTGGAAACGGAAGGAGAGTATAGAAGTATTTCAGCTGCATTATAGGTTAGCCTATACTTAACAAAAAACTAAAATACCACACTAAAGTAGAAAGGATTTACTGCCATTGTCTTGAATCTCAACTGAATGTTTTGAGCCCAAGATCAGCTCTTTACTTAAACTTCAGTCACAAGGTTGTATAAACACTGACCTTGAAACTCTGTCCTTCCTATAGACAGGCAACAACCATGAAAAATCTTGGTTTTCTCCTGTTTCAATGGTTATGTGCCTTTATTATTTTAATATACTAGTATAATCTTAAAGAAGGCCTGACATACCAGTCCACTGTACTTAAGAGTTCCAACTTTAAGTTTGGCTCTTTCATTTAGTGCTTGAGCTTCAAAGCCATGGACATAACTCATATTCTTCAAGTGACAGTCCAACTTTGGGTTATAAAAAAATCCTCATTCTAATTGATCGATGGTTTTTCTTGATTCATCAAAAATAATGTATTTACAGAAACTGCAAGTAGCTGTAGCTTTTTATTATAAATGCAAATCTTTCTTAAAAGATTTGTTAGACAACACCAGTGTAGAAAGCCAAATCAAGATTAAACACTTGAAAAAAAACTTCACACACTATAAGATAACCCAGCAAGGTACAGATAATCAAAGGAGAGCTCACAAAGAACCCTAGCAAAAAAGGATACTCTATTTAGTGGCCAATTTAAAAAAAAAAAAATCCCTGAAATACTTAGGGAAATATCTGAGACTACCTTGTAAGTCCAGTGCTGCTCCAGTATCACCGGAAGTTTTACTTTATTAGCCTGTTTTAGCAAAAATGATTTCCTAGGTTGGCTAGTTCCAATCACTAGCAGAATCACTAGCAATAGATTTAATGGAACATGAATTTGTCTACTTACTCTTGTTTTTGTTTTCTGCAGAAGCTCTTATTTTCCTTAAGGTAGCACAGAGAGGCCCCAATCAAAACTGAGGCCTTTGTTAGGCTCTGTACAAACCACAATAGGAATCCCTAAAGACTTCTACACAAGGATGCACCCTCAGCAAGTCTGCGGATCACACAGGAGTGACTGATATGCCAGAGGGTTGTGCTACCACCCAGAGGGATCTCAAAAGGCTGGAGAAACGGGCTGACAGGAACCATGCACAGTTCAACAAGGAGAAGGGCGAAGTCCTACACCAGAGGAGAAAATACCCCATGCAGCAGTAAGTGCTGGGAGGCACCCAGCTGAAAGGTAGCTTTGCAGAAACGGATGTGGGGGTCCTGGTGGGCATCAAGTTGAACACAAGCCAGAAACAAGCCCTTGCAGCAAAGAGGGCTAATGGCATACTATTCCGCATTAGTAGGAGTGTTAACATCAGGTTCAGGGAGGTGATTCTTTTCCTCTACTGAGCATTTGTGAAGCCACACCTGGAGTAGTGGGTCCAGCTCACTTTGATTGTCATTTAGTATCATAAACTTAACCCCATGCCTGAGAACTCTCAATTAAATTAATAGGTCAGTCTTTATCAGCATGTGTCATATAATAGGTATCTCAATTACCAAAAATTCTTACTTGCTCTGAACACCAGATTTAGCAAAATACATCCTTAAAAGCAAAACAGAAGCATCCCTTTTGGAAGTGACTCTATTTATAAAGAGTCAACTGGCTATTGGTGTGTCCAATGCCTAGAACAATATGCTAGTCAGATAAGGACACAAAGATCCTGACTAGATCATGCTCAGGATACAGTCATACACTCTTACAGACACAGACAAAACGAGATAGCTGTGAAGCGAGTAAAAAGTTAAACTTTCACAGCTTAGAAAGTTTTATACTGCAGTTGCTGAGGGTAAAAATTCACTTTTAAGTCTTACAAAGGTGTTTTACTAATTTAACCTTAAACATCTCTCTAAAAACAGTTAGAAACCTACAAAATTCCTCCCTGTGCAAGACTTCTGTAATGCAGTAGTGCCCTAAATACCTTGCCATACACTACAGTCCATTGACTTTTGTCCTGCAGCTCTGCTGGGGGAGAGGAAGTTTGGAACTGTGGAGGGGCTCCTGCTCAGCCCATACACAGTAACAGCTAATAAGGGGCTTCCCCTGTCAAGGCAAGATTTAATCAACAGCATGTGAAATGTAGTTCAGAATGCTGTGCTAGCAGAATTAATCCAAACATGTCACAGGGAGGAAGCAGACCATGACAAATATTTCTTTTTACTGGCACTATACATAGAGATGAACAGCTGTTACAGTGAAGTACAAACCTGCCTACTATTTTCAGCAGAAGCAGGAGGACAGGCATTCTTTTGAGCTCTATGACCACTCTGACGGCAGAAGTTGTTGAATTGACTTGCTCTGCACTGCTGTTTGGCCTAACTTTGGAGTCTACAAAGCAGACTTCCCAGTCGCATGAAAGCTGGCCTTCTCTCTAGGCTGAAAGGCACAACTGTTACAGAGTCTGTAAACTCACTACATGCCTCTCACAGCCCAGAACGTTAATGGCAAACCGTTTGTGTAAAGCCTTTGCCAGAGCGCAATGAACAGTGAAAATGCCCTAAACACGAATTTAAGGTACACACTTATAGGGAAGATG
>JAVSBS010019505.1:3278-32612 GCA_033124195.1 Coracias cyanogaster | reverse complement strand
CGAATTTAAGGTAAACACTTATAGGGAAGATGCTGCAGAGGATGTTAGGTTGGCAGGCAAAGCCACCTCAGGGAGGCAGCACACAGTCTTCCCGCATCGGCAAGTGCGGAACCAGCCCTTCAGCAGCAGCGCTCCCGCAGCCTCTTACTCCAGAAGGAGTGGGGATGGAGCTGCTAGATGCAGATCACTCCTCGTCATTTTAATTTACCGTATGTTTTAAGGCATGGATAACCTCACAGACTGCTTATGGTAGCCTGTGTGGAAAACAGTTTCAGAAGACTGCTCTACAAATGATCAAGGTGATTACTCACAGAGCTCAAACAGCAAGCAAAGGCAGTGAAGGAGCCACTGATTTAAAAAAAGCAGAGTGTTATGGGAAGTGCACTGGCAATAGAATCATCTACTTACTGTATCTCAAGAAATTTTCAAGAAACAGATAACTGTATTAAAGGAACCACTAGAAGTTTCAGAGTCATTCAGATGTGCTAATATACCGAAGCCTCCACATTTTAAAAGCATGAAACTACAACTTCATGCTATTGCTAGAGGATTTATGTTTCATCATAGGGCCTTAAAAATTACTTCACCCTACAGAATAGCTTACTTTGAATACCACAGATGTAACATTTACAGTAAAACCAGCAAATATAATACTATGACAAGAATGAATATAGATGCATATATGTTTAAGATTATGATATAAAAATTAATTCGATAGCAGCTACAGATTGAGAGTCATGATTATTCAATAAAGCTTTTTATTGTCAGAAGTTACACAATAAGATTCAAAACTTATATTTTATGGAAATTAAAATAAACAGAAAATTTACATTTGAGATTTTAACTATTTACCTTCACAAGCTAATAATTTTTTTTTCTTTTTTAATAGAAAACTTAAACTAAGATGATTTATTCCTACATTAGCTTAGAAAAACTTCATACATGTTGACTCCAAACAACTTTTAAGGTGGTCTGGAAGCATTATATTCATTTTTACAACACCCAAAACCAAGTACCTAAAGAGGGATCTGATTTTAAATGATAAATTCTCATTTGGGAAACACTTTGTTCTCTCCACACAAATATTATTTGTCCAAAGAAAAGCTTATCTATTTGCTTTGAAGTTCTAAATGTGGTAAAATAAATTTGACAGATAGCTATACATGTGCACACATACAATCCCCACCATGAGCAGGCATGTTAATAAAGCATAGGCACGTAGCGACCTTAACTAGACACACATCTGGTAACATGCACAAACAGCAAAAGTGCACACTTGCATCATAGCACTATCTCTAAATGTTGGCCAGAAACTAAGGACATCTTGTGGAAAATACAAAGAGACAAAGTCAGTAGAGGACTAAAACCCCAACGAGTTACAATACTTGCCAGATTAAAAAGGATCACAAAACAAGACAAGTATCTGAGGAATTTATATCCAGATGTGCTTGTCTAAATTTAAAGCAAATTTTTCAGTATTTCACTGACAAATACACATCTCACCAACAAACCTGTGAAGGCAAACTGCATTGCTGAGGCTATGATCTCACTGTCTGTAGTGGACTGCTACCACTTTTTAAGTCAGCAGGAATAAATAGAGCAGCTCAGGTCAAGAACATCTTTTGAGTTACCTGAAATCAGTAAAAGTACACATGGTCTTCAGACTTCTTTTGAGTTCATTGAAGACTTTTCAAGAAAACAAGTATGTCTTACACATTAGAGTACATCCTGAGCTTTAAAAAGGTCAGTCTCTCACTGTATCATTTTGTATCCACCAAAGTTATATTCTGTTCTTCCAAGCATAACTAAACCCTTAAGCTTAAAAATCTGCATGGCTGATGAGTTTTGAAGTATGGCCTTACAATGGCCACGTTCACCTTCAACACAGACATTGTCAGAGCTCTAGAGGTGAAAAAGCTATGTTACCATAACTCAAAGAACCCGCTCTGTTCTTTACTTTGAAAGCAACAGGCTGATTTTTAGACTAAGTGAGCACAAAAGCCTGTACCCACTGCACGGCTGAAAACAAAAACAAAACTTATTGATTTTTTACCTATATATATAATTTTGGTAAGGCTTTGGTCTTCGACCTATCAGATTCCTTGCTACTCAACTTCACGCATCCTTCTTTATAAAACCTACCTAAAAATTAGCAGACAAAAATCAAGTAACCTTGCATGATGCTGTCTGCCGCCTTCTCTCCAAAGTGGAATTATGTTAGCTCAACAACTTTCACAGCTTAAACACCAAGTACAAGTCATGCTGCCTGAGTGACTTCTCATCACCAGGGAAGATTTTTTCAGTGTATCGTCTCCTACACTAATTTCTCTGTTCCAAATCACTCATTTCTCGTAAGTCACATTACCCAAACTAAAGATTGCTGAGAGGTTTCCTCTCCAGTCATTTGACACTAAGGCCTGTATTTCTCAGTGTGGTTAGGTGAGCTTTACCCAGTTTGAGTTTTCCGCACTACTACCACCCATCGAGTGTCTATTAAACACACACAGTGATCATCATTCAGGGAAGGTATCATCAGATCTTCTCCCACATCTAAACTCCCCATAGAAAAAAAAAAAAGGAGGGGGGGGGAGGGTGAAGGCTGGGGGAAAGGGACAGGAAATCTCTGTTATCAATAGACAACATCCTGTTAACTTCACTCACATAATGCTATGTGATACCTACTCAGTAAGTGTTAAACTGAAAGCAGAGACTATATTTAAAAAAAAAAAAATCTTCTATTGGGTACCAGCTCCTACAACATTAAAACAGATAATATTTGAGGACAGCTATTTACACATAGCTATGAATTCTCCCAGTAAGAACCAAGATAAAAGGCAGGAGACCTTTCCCCAAACTTGAGGAAAACAATTTGTTTTTTCATTCTCTCTCTCTCTCTTCCCTGCTTCCCCCCCATCTTTTCTTCTCCTTCCTCTAGTCCCTGGGAAAACGGCTGCAGGTGTCCCTACCTGAGCAGAGGGGTTGAACAAGATTCTGTGATTCTCAGTTATGTAAGTCCTAACAGCAGCATGTCCAAAGCATGGAAACATAAGTCTGACAAGATGTAAAACTGAAGACTCTCCAACACTAACAACAATTGCTTTTTCAGAAAGAGACTGAATTTCCATTATAGAAAGGTAACTAAATGAATATCAACTCAAAAAGGAGTAAAAGATGAATAAGATTCCTGTGAGATAAAATTTATGAGCTGTGTGAATCAAAGTTTGAAACTAGTTTCTGTGTACCCTCAGCTTTGCCCGAAGTACCATCTGTTGTAGAACTGCAGCCCAGCTAGGAGCATTTCTCCACTGAAAATGGAGACGCTCAACACAATACGTTGAAGCACCCCCTACACTCAGGCAAGCACAGCAACAACAGCCAACACAGGGAGAACTATTTCTGTTCTTATGGCAAGATCATTTTTGAGAACAGCATTTCTTCATTCAGTACTGCTGAAGACAAAATTCAGTGTGACATTTGGAAATAAAAATTACACCAGGAAAAAAAAAAAAAACAACTCAAGACCCCATTCTATTTAATGTTAAAAACTTCACTCCTCCTTCACAGATATTTGAGTACTCAAATGTAAGAGCAGTAGTAGAAATATAGATTTAATAAGGAGTCATTAATGCCTATTGTGCAACTTTGTGCCTTTTTCATACACTGTCACAAAACAATGTATCTTACACCTACTACATGTAATTAACGTCAAAATGGTGTATTTCCAGTTACTGTAGCAAATACTGGAGTTTATTCTCCTGTTTTCAAGCAGTTAAACAAATGCTTATGACTGATTAAGTCCACTTACTCTTGCTCTGTTCAAGAAACAAAACCAGAAAAATATAACTTTTTGTGGAAATTTCGTTATGTACTTTAGTTCTGCTATTATTCATTTTATCCACTATGTGTATGCAAGATGCCAGGCAATGTCCGTAAGTTTTTAACCCAGTTTGGTGACCACCCACATACAAAGCAAATCTTTCCCTATAACTCTACATCTAATGTGCTAGCTCCCTGCTAGGACAGGGAAGTCAGTTCTGGTCCTACAGTAATTCCCTACATCAGAAAGGGATTCAATAAAACATATCTCCTCTTTCTAATCAAAATATGGGAGCAGGAAAATCCTTAGCATGATACAGTAATAAAGAAATTAAAGCAGGAGTCTGAAGATCTGGAGACAGTGTTCATGGCAAGGCAATGAATAAGCTATATAATCCTAGCAAAATTAGTTTCACACTTCTCTGTATCTCAATTTCTACAATTTCTAGTTGAAGAAAGCACAAAAATGCTTTTAGACTTAAGGATTAAATACCACATAAAAGCTAGGAATATGATCAAAATCCTGCTTCTACTAATTTCACACATCACACTAACAGGTGGGCCTTTGTGCAATGTATATCAACCACTGGGGGCTGCGAGTGGGAATTAAATGCTTCAGAATCTTTGCCTACATGTCAGACACTATTAGATATGATCATGTATCAACTTTCAGAAATAAAATGCAACAATTATTCAAAAGTACTATTTTAAAAAAGTCTGCATGTGCATTTATCTTTCATCAAGTTTTAGGGACATGAAAACATGTATGTAACTTTGATATGCATAAACTAATTCTTCATATAAACTTGTTAAAATTATTATGCGAAGTTTAAAAAGGAGTGGGGGGTTTTGAAAAAAAAAACCAAAACCAACAAAAAACCCACAAAAAACCAAAACAAAATCTTAATCCTAGAAGACACTTCTGCCAAGTCAAATTTTATAATTTAGAGCAACTGCATCTCCAATAGTGAGATGAGTAATATAAATCAAGAACTGTAGAATGCAGCTCTTTGTTATGAATATTTCTGTTAGCTGGGCTGCTTTCCCCACACCACAGAACCACAGAATAGTAGGGGTCGGAATGGACCTCTGGAGATCATCTAGTCCAACCCCCATGCCAAAGCAGGTTCACCCAGGGCAGGTTACACAGGATCACATCCAGATGGGTTTTGAAAGTTTCCAGAGGAGACTCCACCACCTCTCTGGGCAGCCTGTTCCAGTGCTCTGTCACCCTTTAGGTAAAGACGGTTTTCTCATGTTGAGGTGGAACTTTCTGTGTTCCAGTTTCTGCCTGTTGCCCCTTGTTTTATTACCAGGAACCACTGAGAAGAGACTGGCCCCATCTTCTTGACACCCAGCCTTTCGATAGTTCTAAGCATTGATATGATCTCTTCCAATTCAAAGCAGTTCGGTGGGGTAAAAACCAAAAGCTTAAGTTCTTATATCCTTAATATGTCCTCTTATCAATATTACAGAGAGAGCAGAACTTTGCTGATTCAAATACACTGAGATAATACCACCTTTCAAAGGAACAAAAGTGTATGTCACCAAACTGCAATGCATATATTCTTCAGATATGTTACCAAAGTCATCTTTGCCCTGAAAATGAGCATTTTATCTTGCAAACCACAAGACACACTGACTTCCACAAACATGCCCTAACAACAGTCTTGGGACTGAATGGCAGCAGGAGCAGCAGAGGCAGTAGTCCACATGTGCAGGGTCTCACTGTTCAGAAGATTTCTGGACAGCCACGGTCCAGCATTCCCCTTAAAGCTTGTGATGTGGGACAGAGAAAATGAAGCCAAATCACTTTGATTATACTACTTAAGTTTAAAAAGAACACATGACAAATAAGTACTTTACTGGTGGGTAAATTAGATTTGAATAGACATATATATGTCCAATAAATCTCATTTAGTTCTTCACTGTGAAAAACACTCAAACCCTTCAAACTGTCTTTGACTTAACAGAGATGGATAAACTTAGTTCATTCTCCGATTTACCTACAAATTCCAAATTAAATAGATACCATAAACCAAATAGAATCAAATAAAATTACGCACATTGAAACACTCCTTGGAGAGAGCTATTGACTGTGAATGTTGATTTTTCAGTAATGAAACACTAAGGTCACATACAGCAAGGGGAAATTAAACCACGTCCAGTCACACAGACAGCATTTTCTGTGTTCTCCTTGTGAACTCTGTTAATAAATTGATAAAGTATTCTAAACATTAAAATTAAGAGGGAAAGGAACCTGAGGAATTACTTGCTTTTGTACAAACAAAATAACTAATCATGTGTTGCTAAACATATAACCCTGTAACAGAAAACAGAATAATGCTGTCCACTTCATGTTCACTGTTTTTGCCAAAAAGTCCCAGGCCACAAAGTTATCGAAGTGAAGCGTGAGTCAGTCAGGACTTCATGTGTTTTCCCCCTCCTTCACTCTTCCTCTACAAGCTTTTATGATCCAACCCTCTGTGGCCATACCTAGCACCTTTTAAAATTCTTCCTCACAACAGCAGCACAAAGCCAAATGGAATATATCCCAACTCTGACTACACCAAATTCAGTTCACTTGCAGAGGGCTAGAAGTAAACTGGTTTTTTTTTTAGAGCTCATCTCCATGATATTGCTTTGCCCTACACTTTGCGAATAGAATTTCAAATGAATTTGCAGCTTTAATACCCTATTAATATTTTGTTAGGACCAGAACAGTGAGAAAAGGTTTCTGCTATTTAATTTGGAAAGCACAAATTTAGGTTGCAACAAGTACTTATCCTCTAGTGGTTCATTTCTCTGAACAAATTATACTAGACAAGGCACATATTGAATTGAGCAAATCTCCCTGCAAAATCAAGTACCTAAGTTAAAAAGCTAATGTGCGGTTGTTTAAAAATAAATCTCTCTGAAAGCTGAAATCAAACTACCCTTTCTAACGCAACTTTGAAGAGGTAAAGTACTATACAAATAGAACTGCCATGCAAATAGTAACGACATCAAAAAGAATACAGCAAGCTTTCTGTGGAGGTCTGGTGAACACTTGCCAGACTAGTAAAATAGAACTGTATCCTAATTATTCAAAGATGAAAGTGTATCTATTTAAATGCATGAAATTGTTTGTATAGTCCTTGATGGGACATCATTAGTACCACCTATTTTTCTTCATTTTAAGCTAAAGAGTATGTAAAATCTCAACTACCAGTGCAAGACTATGTTATAACACTGCAGTGACAGACTGTTGTATTTACTGACTATATTATTTTTCCTCCCCAGGGGACCATACATTCATCCTAAATTCAGAGGGGAATCAAGGCTTGCTGAGGAAGAAACCCTGGGGACATTTTAGCAACACTGTGGTGAGAAGGGAAGGCTAATCATGAAAAAGAGGCAGAACTATTACAATAGGAGCTCCAGAGCACGCAGGACGCTTTCAGAAATGATAGTAGTAGTAACATAAGAAATATGACTAATCCAAGGCTACTTGAACACTTTTTTTCTGTTATCATGATGAGTGCGTGTCTTACCATCCAGCCAGTTATAACTGAATGGAGTATGCTTTAATAAATAAAATGTATTTTTGTAATACTAAATCCAGAAAGCATATGATCTTCATGAAAAACGCCAGAAGAATACACAAACGCAGTACTTTATCAAGTACAGTTTGTTAAGCAGAATCAAATCTATACGGGATAGCTGAATGTGCTCCAATATTATTAGATGGTATCTTAAAGAATAAAAGCCTAAAAGAAATTTTGATTTCGTCTGGACTACTGCAAGTTGCTTCCATCTTTGATATGAAGCATTCAGAGGAAACAAGTAAATACAAGCACAGGCATCAGACATGATATTTTAGTCAAACATCAGTTCAGTCCCTTAGAAAGAAGCACTTACAAATGTGAATAAATTAAGTAAACAAGCACATTTTGCAGATGTAGAAAATTGAGGAACAGACTACTAGAGTCTTCTAAGGACATTTATGTTCATCTTCCTGCAAAGGTATTTACTGCAGAGCACAGTATTGGCTGACCATCTAAACATACTTACTGCATTCTAATTTAGAGCTTTACACAAGACTTAATACCTTAGTGACGTGCAGACTATGTTACAGCCACTCAACGTTCTTGGAATAACGTTAAAAGGAACTCTGACTACAGTGATTCATCTGATCAGAGGGGCCACCGAATTGCGTACCCAACGTATTAATGTGCCGTAAGCTCTGCTAGCTACCTGACTACACCCAGGTCCCGGTTATCACCCAGGTCATTCTTCTCCCTGCAGACTCCACCCACTCCAAAAAAGGGTCAAAAGGTTACCGTACTGCTTGCTTTAGGATTTAACCTCTCCAGTTCATGGAGAAGGCTAAGCTCTTGCAACTTCTGGGCCCATTGTTCTTTGTAATCAAAGTTTCAGGTTCTAAAAGATTATCTGAAGTTTAGGGTGGGTTTTTCTGGTTGGTTGGTAAGAGTGCAATAAGAGGGAGTTCAGAACAGAAGTAAGAAATCTCACATTGCTGTCAATTTAACACTCCTTTACAACGAGCATTAATATTTCTTGGTATTTCCTAAGGGAGGCACAAACACTAAAAAAAAAGTCAGCAATTTGTGTATTTGCTGTCACTATGCATATTAACAGATATATTGCACACCTAGTTCCTCTCAAGAGGTTCAAGCAAGCCATGAGTAGGATTCATTCCATATAAAACAATAATTAGATGGATAATCTAGCACTGCAAAGACATGGGACCACCTAGCTGGATGTCCTAACACGACCAGGAGAGCCGTATAACAGAACTGTTTCTACAGGAATGTCCTACTCACCCACCTTTCCTACCAGGGATGTACAGAGACGCTCTTTCCAGGGGTGTCAATTCTCAGTTCAGATTTCAAAACACGGAATAGCCTTGATTTGCTTACCTTCAAACTGCAAGCTTGTCTAGTTGGCCTACCGTTCCTCAAACACAGGTCTACTTACAAAACCGTTTGCCATTTAGATGGAGGTTTTTAGATAGCATTCAACCAAATAGGGCTGAAACTATATTCGTTCAAAATAAAATTGCTGTTCAGCAATTATCATCACATAAGTAAATGCTAGGCTTATATAACAACAACATTTTGATTATGGCGTGTAGTTTTTGAAACTATAGTGGCAAGTTATTGTTTAAGCACATCAACTAAATGTTAGAAGTCTGGCGGTTTCAAAATCCAGTCTGAACTCTGCTCCTACACAGCCACCCACATACTACAGAATCAGCATGTCCTGCCACACAGTTTGCCCTGCTGCATGTATTAAACGACATGGCTTCTGCATTAAAGTTTCTATCAAGAAAATGTTACAAACCTGGGGGAACAGTTTAATAGTTTAAATAAAAAGAAACCTGCTGCAGACTTACCCCACTTCTCAGTATATAACAAAAGACAAAAATGGAGACATCAATAAATTCTAGACTGCTATGACAGTAGAAAGAAGCTCAATTAGCCAAAAGAAATTCAGTGAAACTGGAAGGTCCTCATACTCAAACGCAGTTACTAGAAAAACATCATCGCTTTTTAGGCAAGGCAACAGTCACAAGACCAAGCTACAAGGCCACCTTATTTTATTAAAATCTCTTACAATTCCTCAGAAATAGTGGCATCCACTATAGCTTCCGTTCACTTAATGACAAGGTACTGCTTCAGAGTTTAAAAAGAAGTCTGTTATGACACTATGCCTCTAGAGATCTTCCATTCAATTTGCATATATTAATTTCATAAAGCTTATGTTCACCTGGCAAAAATTCACACTTGAAAACTATGATGGCTTGGCCTGTGTGTAAAGTTCCAACAGAGGAGCAACTTTCCTACGCAGGCTAAAACAGGCTTAAAATAGGGAATTATTCTGGAAATGCTGACACATCTTTAACACTGTGAGTGGGCGCCAATATAATACACACATTGTGTACACATATGTTGCTGTCTTCCTGGGAAGCTTAACTGAAAGCCCACATGGTTGATGTGGGACAGCAGGAATGCCTCTTTGAAAGCACTCATCCTGCTTATTCATAATATCTCAAACGAAACCCAAGGCATATGGTAAAATTATGCTGTTTCACAAAACAGCGCTTATGACAGTGAACAATCCTTTTGAATCAAAACTTTGGAAAAAAAACCTACATTGTTGACAGACTTAGGCATAATACTAAGCTTTTAAACAAATTTTTAAAAAAATCTTAGGCTAGAATTTGAGGTCATCAACACAGTTTAATACATTTGAGTTGCACCCATTACAAAAAGGCTTATTTTAGTTGTTCTTTTCCTGCTAGAGCGCACACCCACTATAGAGGGTCAGACTCCCAAAAGAATAATGAAACAGTAGATGGACCATCTGCTGCTACATAAGCCAAACTGAAAATCCAAGAATAGAGCATATGGGAGTTGTATTAAAATCAGTATTACCTTTCCATTTCCTTTCACACTAGATTCTTATCTTAGCTAAGCTTTTAAAAAACAAACAAAAAAGCTGCCACATAACAAGGTTGTAGGAGCTTCCAGGCATAAGTGTACAGAGTGAAGTATGACATGACGTGTCCTTTAAGAAATTTTGTTTTTGTTCTCCCAGCAACTCTAACCCATGCACAAGGTTCCAGTGAAAAATATTTTGCCTCCTGTTTACACAGCAAATTGCTGACATTTATGGAACTGGTGTTTCACTGTAGGGTACAAAAGGATATGACAGGTATCTTAAATATCACCTCCATGGATATCCACAACTAAAACAATGTCTTCACAGCTGTCAGATGATTTCACTGTAGGGATTACTTGTCATTGTCCCCCCCAGCCTGTTTATGCACATCAAGCGTAAGGCAGTCAGAACTCCCTAACAGGCTTAAAACAAGTGTGAACAAGTAATTGCCCAAGGAAAAGACTGCCTTGGAAAGACGTGCTGTGGAGTAGAGGATTATCTGAAAAAGGAGTTGCAAATAAACAGGGAAACAGTACGTTTACACTTTTTTTGCCTGACAGTTGTTCATACATTCGGCCTCAAACTGCTGTAACAGGTATGATTTTTCTATTCCACTTTCTATTCCACTTCCATATTGGAAGGATTTAGCAAACAGATAATTTTACCATGTTATGATATATGCTAGGAGGTGGGTGTTGTCCTTTTGTTGCTTTGATTATGTTGAGTAAAAATAAGCCGATTTATTTACCTAATATTTTAGCCATTCATTTCTTCCCTAGTGATCACCTTTCCAGTAGCTGAGTGGGTTGAGCTTATAGATTTCGAGAAAGCGTGTCAAATCCCCTTTCAGTCATCCACTCCAATGACAAACTGTATTCCCAGAAATCACAGACTTAATAAAGGACTGATTTTTAAAACAAATACCCAGCAGTCTGCCCTCCAAGTCCATTTAGAAATCTATTTTAAGACTCTAACAAGCCGTGTTTATCTTTTATGTTGCCCATTACAGTTTAGCATTAGTAACACTAAATTCATACAACACAAATGAAACTCTTTAAAACCTTTTAACTCTTTCAGAAGAGCATTTTGTACGAACACTTCCTTTAAGCCACTAAAGAAGTGCTATGTGGTGTTCAAACATGCCTCTTCCTGGCATTGGGCTTCATTAAAGATTATTTCAAGTAACTGCCAGGACCCGTGATCCTCACCCTCACAGAGGAGCTTCCCTCCCCTATTTTCCTCTCCCTCCCAGTGAAAGTGGGAAAATGAGAGAAAACAAACAACTCTTTCTCAGAGGCACTTCGACAATTTCATAAGGCAAGGTTCCTTTTCGACAATCATTACTGGCCTGACAGATATGTGCGTACTTAAGGAAACCACATATGCATAGACCGGAGGACAGCTGCGTACCAACTGGGTCACCAGTGATCCATACTACTGAACACCTCCCAGATGAGCACCGTCTTTTTACATTACTCTGCTCTGTAAGCAATTAGAGCCCCATTCCTCATAGGGCATTAATTATGGGGATTAACAGTAAAAGGAAACACATGAACAGGATGTTACGTACTTTTGCTTTGAATCTTTGTGTATTTGCTACAGCTACGAATTAAGGAGTAAAAAGGATATGTAGAGTGCTGAACAAAATAATAGAATAGTCTTCGAGTTTCCTAGCCTAAAGAAGTCCATTTTAAAAGAGTATAGGGGGAGAGGATTTCAGCCTGCTGACAGATGACTTACTCAGCCAGACACACACAGAAAAAAGGCTATATGCGCCACATTTTCTGTATTTTCCCAATTGCAGCACAAAACATGTACCATTAAGTTGCAAAAACTCTGAAGCTCGGCCACTGGGAATAAGCTGTCAGTAAGATGCCATTGTGAAGTGGATTAAAAATTCATACGAAGTTAGGAAAGACACAAGCCTTTATCAGCACCCCTGTTATCGAACATTAATCTGATACTATAGCCAAAAAGCATAGAAACCTAAATACTACTCTTTATTCTAGGAAAACTCCGAAGTGCTGGACTTTGCATTTAATTGCGTAATAATTAAGGCATAAGTGACCTACAATGACTGAGGTAACCAGTAAAAAGTAACTTAACTAGAAACAAAGTGTAGGTGTCCAAACTCTGTTATAACAAAAATACCATTACAGCCTATTAATTATGATCAGCATTATCGAGATGACCTACCAACTGAATATGTACTTTTCATATTCTAGTGTTTCAGAGCTGAAAGTTCGGACAATATTTCTTTACAAAAAACACTGTGTTTTGTTTTCTCCAATAGCTTAGAAACAAATACTTGTAAATTTAAAAAATAAATAAAACCGAGCTAAGTTATAGACATCTCCTTTATTGCTGGTATATTAGGTAAGTAGATGTTCTTCAGAGAGATTGTCATCACTTTTAATGACAAACAATAGTTGGAACACAGGTTCAAGGTTTGTGACATTAACTTCCAGTTCAGGATTTGCACAACAGGCTGTATATTTGAACAACAAAAAGCAGAAATATTTTCAGGCTCTATTTGTTGCACTGTATCTTCCTTAAACATGCATGACATTTATAGAGTATTACACACCATTTACACAGCTCTACTCTAAGTGTACTGCTGGAAGGCTTACATACCATATTTGCTGAAACTTAGAACTTTGAGTTTAAGGAAATTGTTGATTTTTCTTCTGTCAAAATGAAGCATTTTCCAAAAATAATAACAGTGCACAGGGAGTTTGATATTAAATCCTAAGTAATCTAGTAATATGATCATTTCATTTTTTAAAGTTATGTAATAATTAATCCTCTGTAGACCCATAAACTGCTTAAAATGTTGCCATTAAAAAATCTGAAGGTGTTTCTCTCTACCTTTATACACTCTCCCACTAGAGAGCAGTTAGAATTAAAGGTCTGCTCTTGGCTATACACCTGTAAGGTCCCACCAATTAATGACTAAACGTTCTTAGGTACAAGATGTTTTATTACTGACTCCCCATTTCATACTTCCCATGACGGATATTGACAACTCAGAATCAACTCTGAGGTGAGTTCACAGAATATTCTGTTTGCTAAGGACCATTTTCCACGGGAACAATTTGAAAACAGATGTTAGTAAGTTTGTCTGTCTTTCATTAATGCTCTTTAACTTGTAATGAAGGGCAAATTTTTCCTCATGCAGTCATTTTTTAAACACTATAGTATTACTGAAATGTCCTATTGATAACTTATCTTCTCTTAAAAAGGCAACAGTATTTCTGACACAGAGCTAATTAAGGTGTTGAGGTTTTATTTTCAGGACAAATAAAGCAGATAGTGATATCCTAAAGGTTTCTGCTAAGGCCTGGCACACAAAAAAGGTAACAAATTAAGCTCACTAAAGTGTTTATTTATTCTTAGTGGAAGCAAAACTAGTTTTACAGAGTAAGCCTCTATGCAAGCTAGACAGTGATAACAGATTGTTTAGCAAGTATGCAGGTTTCAGTTATTTGAGCAAGTTAGTCAATAGATACTAGTTGAAAAAAGTGAACACTGGGCCCCAGATATAACTAACCAGGTCCTGCAACAGACAGTTACTTTACTCACTTATGAACAGACCCATGGCTTCTTTTCTTTCTGCCACCAGTACCCTAAGGTCTAATCCAATCCTGCAACGTGCCAAGTACCTTCTGAGAGAATCTAGATAGGCTTCACACTTGGTCATATCAATATAAACAGATACTGTGCAATGCTTTAGATTTGAGCTCGAGAGAAGGAAAGAGAGCAATTAATCAGTAGCTGATAAGACTTTCATAGCTTATTATTCAGTATTCCTCCCTATCAGGAGATGTATTTACATTATGCAAGGTAGATGAAAAACTGGGGCTATTATTTAAAATGAAATACGGTTGTGGATTTTATTTCTATATACACATCTGCTCACTGTCACAGTCAGAGCAAATTAAGGCTCTAATTATTACTAGTGACAGCTTCATGTAAGAATTGTGGGATAAATAAGGTAATCTTCATATGCAATTTGCTGCAGAAGATAGGAATCATATTATTTATTGTTGTTTCAAATCTCAAAGCCATATAGTTTTTGTTTGTTTGTTGTTCTTAGGGGAAAGCAGCAATGAACTCTCCCACAATGGTACCAACTAGAGAGAAAAAGTAATTAAATTTCATTATTTCCCAACATTTTTCTCCCACTGCACATTCACAGAGCTTGCAAAAGATCAGCGAAGAACAGTAAAAGACTAACTCATCAGGTGGGCTGTGCAGGTTCCCAAGAGTCATCAGATCCCAAGATTCATGAGATACTATGCTGAAATTACATCTGTGCTCTCAGCATTCAAGAATAAAAAAATGGAAGTCCTCCTACAGAGAGACCACAACAACCTTACCTACACAGAAATGATGTTACCATCATTTATAATCTTTCATCAAAAGTGTTCGCTTCTTACTTATCTGCTACTTTATGTTTCCCTTTCAGTTTATGTTGTATCACCTAAGGAATAAATACACTTAAATATTTACATCACTTTACCTCAGGCATGCCAGAAAAGCAGTGAAGTAATAGCTATTATGACCAAATATTAGGGAAATGAACAGACAATTATTTATCAACTTTCTGATCTGTCAAGATCTTCGCAAGTATAAGGTCAATACATTCTTCCATATGTATTTCACTTCAAACAATGTAAAGAATAGGGTAATAAACAGATTATGGTTAAGATCTTCCATTAAGAACCAAGATAGATCTACAATTCTGATGTGAAATCTGAGCAAACTGTGGTGAAAGCACCCTGTGTTATAATATGGTAGAGACAGATCCAAAATATTTCAATAAACCCTTTAATTTTACCTTGGTTGTACTCAAGATAGAAAAATTCAAAATGTATTAGTCATCTACATCACAAACAAGATACTGATAACAGTCACCTGGCTGCTTGCTGAGGAGATTTTATTCATCATACAAGATGACTTACTGATTTGTTTTTCCATTTGTGTTAACGTGTTAAGTTGTGCTTTTTTTCAGACACAGTTTGGTGTTTGTCCTTTCTGTGCGCTATTTCTCCTGTTTGTTTGGAATTTTTAATAATAGTTGCATTAATTGCAGTCATTTACATAAACATCACATTTTCTTTCAAATCAAGCAAACTATATTCCTGGCTGTCAGAGAACATGCTGTCAAATCATTTGGAATTGCTCAATATCAAATAAAGAAAAATATGCCAACATATTAATCTTACCAGTAGAAAAACTGTTTTGTGGAGACAACAACAAACCTACATTTTAAACTAAAAATCCTTGTTCTTCCAGTATCAATTAACAATATTAAAACTTTTCCTCACTCTACAGATTGTGTAGTATTATTGTAAAAACTGTAAAGACAAAGTTAACATGAGAATATGCAGCCACTGATAAAAAAAACCCAGGCAACAGAAAGCATTCTGTATGCAACTTACTAAACTATACTAACTCTTTTGTACCATTTTTAAGATGACTCAAGTAAATTAACATTATCAATACTGAAGCAAGTAACAGAACAAAAAGAAGAGAAACTTATGTATGTGAAATGATCACAATGTTTTCTAAATTTCATTAAATTATTAAAACACTCTTTCTTGTGCTTCATGTTTCAATGAATAGAACTGGATAGTTCCATCCATCATCTTCTCCATCAGTATCTTATTCTGTCTCTCTTGTTCAGAACTCAGTCAAACACAAACTGTGTTAATCAAAACATAATTTTACTCCTTTTCAGATTAAGATAATTTCCTACTCTGTACAGGTTGATGAAACTTTCTGTACTATAGGTCTAGATACATACCAAGCATATCCCCTAGTCTCATTTTTGATCAAGCATTCTTTGGATAAGAGGATTATCACTACAGCATATCTATTTTAATAAACTGGCTTTACTTTACTTTCAAAGACAGGCAAAAGAGCTTCTATTAACTTAACAGCAAGTGTACCACATGAAGTTATTATTTCCAACTTCCTTTTCCTTTCTTTATAGAATAAAAACAGATTTTTATTCTTTCATGCTTCTAATTTTCAATGGAAAACAATGCCACCACACATTAGGGAAAGGTGTCGCTGCCATCACAAAGACTAGTGTTGAAGGTATCCTAAAACAGATACCTATCACTGAATATAGAATACTTCTGACAGAAAAGCAAAGACCAAATATTCTAAAAATCAGCCACGTATTCAAAAGTGAATGATGAAAGATCCCTTCAAGTCCATTACAGAAGCCTTCCTTTTTACACAGTAAGTTTAAGAGTCAGTGCTGTCTGTTTGTCAAGAAGATCCTAAAGTTGCTATCTTGGTATGATCAGCTAGGCTTTACCATACCTAAGAACACAGCTCTATTTATAGCTGGCATCCATGACCTGCATCCACAAGCACAGCTGTTCCCTGTAGAGAGCGCGCAGACAAGTGTGGTGAAGGGATGTGAGAAAGGGAGCTGTGATAAAGCAGAAATGGGTACTGGTATCCTTACTGCCAAATCAGAGTATTCCCAGACCTCTCTGACCAAGAATATTGCATTTTCAGAAAACGACCTATTCCCCCCAGCTCATTTTGCCATCCTATATTGTCTTGTAAAGCTAAAAAGGAACGATGTAGAAAACTATGTCAGTATAGGCATAGCATCAGCCAAATTGTATAATCCCAGTAGCACTACTGCCATCAGGTTTATCACAAAAGAAATTAATATATAACACATGGAAGGTCTGCAGGACTGATTCCTCCAACTGTGCTTTTTGAGAGCCTTCACACCTGCACAAAGTGGGTATAAATGTTACAGCATCTTAATTGGGCAACATTATCATATACACTTTTCACAGGTATAAATATTGTACAAGGTGCAACAAGGAAGAGATCAGACTGTGTATAATCCCCTCACAATCACCTGAACTCTGCTCAGATATGACTGTCAACACCACATTACTAGTAAGAAAACATCTGAAAGACAGTTTTCACTAACACAGTAAATGATGCCTGATTTTGTAACAGATTAAAAAGTAAGACAAGAACGTGCACGTATCACCCTTCTTCTACCCAACTAGATATGAATCAGGGATCTAAATAAATAACAAGGATTTACAAGCCATTATTTTTTTCACTTAGTATCTTCTGTGCTTTAAAAATCTTTGTCTTCCTCTGCAATCTGAATAAATAGTTGCCTTTAAGTTATTTTGGTACTAATACTTCCTTTGTTTGTATTTGGTAATACCCTTCCCTAGGTAGTGAAGGTGATCAAAATTATTAAATATTTAAATTATTATTAAATATTTAAATTTTCAAAATTATTAAATATTGCCTTACAACAACTGCAGTTACACAGCCTGTTTGCATTTATGTTGAGAACAAGCTGTCATAACACTGCCCTACCATTTGTAACCTCCACATGTTCTCACCTGCCCTCTGCAACAGGAGTCTCTTTGTCTGAAAGGTGTGTTTGTGTAACATTCCTTCTTTAATTTAGGCTAGAACCAAAAATAGCAAATGACTATTCTCACTATAACATAAAAGCCTAAAAACCAACTCATTGCACTTCCTTCTCCCATGCAACCCCATCCAATCAGTCACGCACTCTTTTCCTCAGAAGAAGCCTCTTTATTAGAGGCTATTTACTGTAGCCGAGTTCCACTCCAAATTACTTTATTATAGGTTACATATTGAAAGAGAAAGTGTACTCTTTTTTCTAGGGACAGCAGAGGAGTTCAAACAATGAGTCAACACTCCAGAAGCCTTTCAAGTAGAATAAGGTAGCTTCTTCCTGTAAAAACATAGTGAAGGAACTATCTAAAATACAGGTAAATATATAAATGAGAGGGAAGGACAAGTACTTTGCCTCAGCTTCAGAAAGATTAGAATAAAATAGTCAATATATTTGATCTCTAAAAATGTTGACATAGCTTAAGTATTTATAGGGGTTTACAGATCATGTCAGATAACAGAGATCAGATTGATGGTATGTATAGCCTAACTGTTCAGCTCAGAATTTACTGAAGACCAAAAAAACTACATAATATGCTTGGAAAATGGGACAAATCATAGGATTCTAAGGAGACAGTAACTTTCACCACAAGATCACAACTTCAACTGCAATCCACTTCGGTGAAGGTTGCCATACATACTATCTGAAAATTACTCAGTTATCTATGTGATGTTAACTAATAGCCAATACTGGCCCTGTGAAAAGAGCCATTAATGTCCTTCTCTGAATCTGTACATTCTATTTGTCAAACAAGAAAACCATCAGCCAAAACAATCTTAACTTGTCCAAATAACATCATCCTGAATTAAAAATACACTCTTCCTGATCTTTCTTTCAATAAACAGAATCTCCTCTGTCTGGAAACATGAAAAAGTTACAAGGCTAGCTAAGTTGTATACTTCTTAACTTTCAGTAAATAAAATAGCAAGGTTGTGGTACAAGATGAGGTAATTCAAAGCAGTCATGTAAGCTACCCCTCACTTACCAGAAAACAGTACACAAATAGCTGTTACCAGCATTGCAGCTGATGTAACTGAAGTCCATCCCAATGCTTACCCTTGTAACTTCTTACCAAGTCTGTACTTTTCAGAAAAAGGAGCGAATGAGCTAGAAATTTCAGCAACAGAGAAGTTTCTACCGAGAATGCTGTGTACTTTGATGTGTCAGTTCAAGGACTTGATTCAAGAACCTTAACTGATCTCAGTTGTCAACACAGACTTGTGGGAGAGAAATGGAGTACTTTATAAACCCAATAACAAATATGAACAAAAACAAATGAGAACCTGATCTATGACTTGAACCATGGGTATAAGACCTCCCTGGAAGACCTAGAGAATAAAAAAAATCTGCACTAACAGAACACTTAAGCTGTAAACTCCAGAATCATGTAATTTGAATCAAGACACCAAATGGCCAGGTGCATAAGATAATTTAGCAAGACTTTTTGTGTACTACAGGAACAGAAGTGGTTCTTGATTACCTTGAAGGACTTCCTTGACTCTGACTTACCCTGCATACATATGTCTTCCTACATCGACCCCAAAACCAACTTAGCTCTTTTCCTCCTGCCATCTTCATCTCTACCACCCACTGAAGAGCTACCCATCTTTCATCTTATCTTCCTCTTCCACACCTGCACTGCCACTCAAAATGAAGTGGCCAACTAATTTTGGCTGGACCAAGCAGCATTTAAGAGATCATTAAAAATAATTACACCTCCTGGTTTTATACTTTTCTTCTTCTCCTCATAGAAAGGGCATGTAGCAGAAGGAATGCAATATTAAAACAGACAATGAACAAGTTCCACCTCAGGACACGCTCTTCCAAGGACACAAACACAGGAAAGCTCACACTTGTCTATTAGTAAGAAATGATTGTGTTAACCCTGAAGACCATGACCAGCACCTTGAATGAATCCAAAAGTAATCTTCCCATTGCCACTTTTTTCCCCTTCCACTGTTATTAATGACACTTAGATGCTTGATTTCTACACCTGGCAAACATACTTGTCTGAAAAAACTGCCAGTCTACAAAGTCAGGTTTTTTCCTGGATGCGTAATTCTGGAATACAGCAAGACAAAAGGAAGTTTGGACTTCACAGAAATTACACCTTCCAGCTTCAGTCTACTTCCCAATAAACAACAAAGAGGAAAAAAAACAAAACAAAAGAGACCCTCAAACATACAGAAGGCCTTTCAAAGAAGGCATGTGTACCTGAACCAGTACTTTTAATAAGCCTGTATTAATAACCTTTAAAAATTGTGTGACAAAATACACCTCTAAATTACTTCATACATAGAAAAACTTCTGTGCAGCCTACATCTAGTAGAGTTTACAGAATTTAATATCTCTTACTTCATTAAGCAAGAGGACAATATGAGGGCATAATTTTATACTAGACAACATACCCAGAAGGTAGATGCAATTCATATACAATAAACTTGTAAGCCATGCTTTCTCTGCTTAGCAAGACTAGACTGGCAACACCATCACAGCGTCAGCTTTTCCTTTAGCCATTTGTACATGCTCTGACTGGCACACTATCTCGGTTCATTCACAGGATCTTAGAGAACTAAAATTCATGACAAGTTCTTCACAATAGAGTAATTCGGTGCTGTCAGGCAAATGAAATCACACGTATATTGTCACTGGTAGGAACATGTACCATCACTATAGATTATTCAATACCATTAATAGTTTATAACAATCATATACACAGAATGGTTCCAAATGTCCTCAGTTTCTCTATTTTCATGATGATCTTTTATTCAGAAACCACGGAGACAAGCAGAAAACAGAAATGTAAGACTGGAAACCGCTGAAACTTGCTAGGTGTCAACAGGAGAGGCTTTAGGCTTGTCTTTTTTTAAAAAAAGAGAACAACAAAACCAAACTACTTCAATTTGACAGTCATTTTAGAAACTCCTTCAAAAACACTTATTTAAATGATCACTCCTACATTTGCATTATAACATTAACAAATAATGTACTTAGGTTAATGCTGACATATTTAGAAGCAAAGAAGCTACAAACATTAACAGCTTCTTTTACTAACTTGCCAAGAATTAACATGATTGTGTTGAAGCACTACAGAGCAAACAGGGCTCAGCAAACTTATAAGGCTCAGCAAACAAGCATATCTTCATTCAACTTTAAACTATGACATGCATACAGATAAAACATCACCAGTAGGTGAAAACGGGTACACTGAAGTCACAAAGATGTAGAATTTAACTTATGGCATGAGGCATGAACTGCTAAACAATGCCTACACATTTTTTGTTGTTGTTTAAGCATTCTGACATACAATTAGAATGCAGTTTGTATGAGAACCACAACTAACAATTTTAGCACAGAAGAAACATTTTCTCTCTTGTACACCTTTCCTCAAGCTTCAAACTCCATCAGTCAGGCAAAATAATACAGTTGTCACCTTCTGAAAAAGAAATTTAGAGAGCCTGAAATAGTTACTGTGATTCACTGCACTTCATTACTATGTGTTTTAATATCTCTCCTCTCCAATCATCTCACAAAAATGGCCCAAATAAATGACAGTATGTTACTGCATCTTCTTCAAAACTGTTTGCTTCGCAAAAGACATCCTTATATCACCACTGTTACAGTTGTGCAGAAAATGAAGTGGGTAATTGGAAAGAAGAAAGCAACTCTGCCAACTAGATACAGTTACTAAGACACTGTTTGAATGACTGTACATAGCATAAAGCAGACTGGTTTTGAAAAAGTGACACAAACTGGCTTTAATTTATTGCTAACTGTAAACAAAACCATAGGTAAATCTGGGTTTCATACAACATAGGGAAGTTAAAATAAAACCTGTTTACATAATGCAACCATGTATGTCAAACTTCCCTTATCATAATAAGTTCTTATTTCCTTTGCAACACAAATTACTTCTGCACATACAACAAATGAGATATTAAAAAAGAACCCATAGGCTCAGCGCTGAACAATTCTTTCAGTGGTTCTGGTAAGAATGCACCTACAGTGAAAACATTCCTTTAAATACTCATGAATTCAAACACAAACAGAATTCACTGACATCCTTATTCCTTAATAAAATAGTTCAAACTGTATTTTGCTTCTTTTAGGCAAAGTGCTCCAGGTATTTGCAAAACTGGACAGTCTTTACATACTTCAGAAAAACCAAACCAAAACCCTTAGATGTTAAGCAAGCTTCAAACATCCTGTCAAGCACAGGAGACTACCACAGTATACTGAATAGCTACAACCACTGCTGAAGATCTGGAAGGAACATATGTATAAATCAAAATAACAGCAGTGACATTTACAAGAATGTAGACATTTCACTGCTTCTACCAACACTTTGACCAGCTGTAAAACTACACTGCAACCCTGCCTCTGAGCTCAGGTGCACACAGAATGCCAGGGTTTCAACCCTCCATTCACTTCCTCTCTACCTCCCGTTCCCCCTTATTTCCTTTAAAAAGGGGAGACTCTGGAAACAGTATCATATCTTTTATTTGAATAGATTTAAAGCTATACCACACATGGCAGAGTCTCTAATTGCCACAACACTGATGTATATCTTCTCAAAACAAAACTGCAGATTTTTTAACAGAAGATATTGAAATATTATTTTAAAAATATTAGGTAATAAAATCAAATATTAAAAACCTCTTCACTCAGCACCAAGAGTACACATAAAGTGGACATTAATCCCTGTTATTAAAACTGAACCACTGCAAATTAGGAATCCATTAGGCTTCTGAAAAGGCTTCTCAGCACCAAGCCAACATTATCATCATCTTGTGCTAACATCACACAATATCCAAAAAAATTGAATATTCTTCTGCTCCATTTCATCACTTGTGAAAGCTCTGAATCAATATCCATCATGGCTCCCACAGTTTTAAGAACTGGAGTTGGGAGCTCAAGCTCAATCCAAGTAACAATCTCTCTCTGTCAGAGGAAAACTACGTTATCGTAAGGTGCTGTGAATAAGTATTTACAACAAAATGAACATTTCTATGAAGGAAATGCACTTGGTTTTAAAGGTCACAAAGTGACAGGTAAGAGCACACAGTTGAACAAATCCAGCAAATTATTGACTGACCTGCGGGGTCAATGAATCCAAACAATAAATATTTCTGCTCTTTAAATAATTAAAAACGTCAAAACACAATGGCTGCAGACAAACAGTGTTAAGAATGCAGACAGGCCAGACAATCTACTTCATATTTAAATATTTCCCTTACCTGTCCTGTGACTGCTCCTCATACATTCTTTCTTTTCCTTCTTTGAAGAGTCTTATAGCCCGTTTAGATTTTTTCATGAGACTGTCAATGTAGATTTTAAAATATTCATTTTCACTGAGTTGTGCAAGTTTCTGGTTGTCATCGTACTTGCTCAGTATTAGTCGCAAATGTTGATAAGTGTCAGGTAAAATGTCAAGTATGTAAGGTGGGCTATTTTTGAGTTGAAGCTTTGGGTTTTGGCACAATCTTACCTATAAGCAAAAACAAGACAATTTAAATGATAAGAAATACATTGGGGCAAAAACTGATCTGACATCTTAGTATTAGTAGATCTAAGCATACCGCTCTAACCACCAGGCACAAAGAATTAAATCCTACTTCACTTATATTCCACAAAATCCCAACACAGTCTGTAATGTCAAGAACGTAAAATTTAACTTAATCCTGTCACATTTATAAAAAGCAAACAAGTACACTTAGATAGTTTGGGGTTTTGTGTTTAAAGTATGAATGTCTTTCCCTGCCTATTATATGCTAAGGAGTATATTATCAACACACAGTATGCAACTAATGCCAAGAGCAGTTTCATACAGATCTGTTTGCTGCAGGCAAACTTTCCTACAGATGTTTAAATGCCTACTAAGAACTGACCTTACAAATTACCTTGTCATCTGCTGCTTCTCTCTCTTCTCTATGCAACACTATAACCACTTAGAAGCTATAGGAATTTAGAGAGGTCTACACATGAAAATGGTCCAAACAATGACAGCAGGTCAAAAAGCTATTAGCTGTGACAGACAGAAATTAAGTAATAACAAACAGGTATCATAAACCAGGAAAGAAAACATTATAAACTCAGTGTTTTCCAGTTAATGGTTGCAAAAGAAGGTAACATCTTAATGGGCTTGGAATCACTATGTTCCTAAATGGCACAAAAATTCAATAATATATTCTTAAAACAGTAAGCTTCAGATTAATTGAACATCTTTATTTGAATCCAGTCTCTACTGGAAATGTTTCTGGAAGAAGAAGATACCATTTTTGTTTCCTGAACTTATACAAGGTTAAAGTGATTATCTCCTGGCTACATACATTCTTCAGTAGTTTGCTCTGTAATATTCTGCTCTACAAAGCAAAAGAGATGGAAACTAACTGGTAGTTTTTGACAGCTATTGCACTGAGCTATCCACGCTTAGCTAAAACACTGCAGAAGGACACATTCTAGACATGTGTGTGCAGCTGTACATATGCAATTACTTATAAAAAAATTAAGTCCATGTGGTATATGAGTTTTATAGGTATCACTTGGAGATTGCCACATTATATATGAGTGACTCTGGCATTCTTTTGAGATAACTAACAAGGCTGTAAAAACATCTTAATACTACTGAAAGCAGACTCCTATTCCTACTAATGTCCCAACTTCATAAAAGTGAAGTCTTGAGCATTTCTGTCAGGGGTGGAAGAGGCAGGAGAACAAACTTGTATCCTGTAACACTCACCTCTCTAAATTCATCACTATTGCTGACCTTTCCTTCAATTTCTAGACCTACACCATGATGAAATTCACTGCCTTTAAGGCTGTTGCCACTAACAGGCCCTCATGCACCACAAACAGGAGAGTAAACAGGTAATTGTTTTTTCCTTCTGAAACATGCAACACAAAAACACACCAGGCAATTAGATTTAGGTAACTGGGGTCATAGTTACAAAAGTAGTGCTAGAAGAGTGAACAAAAGACAAGCACTAACAAGTTTTTAAAAAGAAGTCTAGCACCACTGGAACAGTGCAAACTCAGAAGTACTGTAGAAATGTCAGCACCATTCAAAAACAGTACTTAAAAAATGACATCTGCAACAGCTCCCCTCATTTCACTGATCCATTGTTACTTTAATTATTTCTATTATTCTTTCAGCTACTAGACCAAGTAATGGATCAGGAATCCTTCTGATGTGTTGTGAGAAAAACAGCCCTTCCCACAGAGAAATTCACAATCTCAGTAGGAAACAAAGAGACAGCAGATGGATGCAGGCAAACATAATACATGAGCACAACACTGTTCAACATGCTAAAAAGAGTGGTTCAGGGCACTAGCAGTTAAGTATTTCTAAATGTAAACAGCAAAGCTTCAAGGCAAGCTCTAAAATAATTCAGTGGCTCATAAAAGAATTCCTCCTAAATTGAGGAAGAAGCTGGAACAAAACAAAAAAAAAGGAAAGCATAAAAGCATTTGGTCATCTCTTCATCAGGTGATGGAAGTCTGGAACTGCAATCCATAACTGCAAGAAGGAGACAGCAAGACACTCTGAAACTGAAAATAGTTTGTTTATAGTTCATGTGATAAAGAGAAGGTTATCAGGATAAAGAAAAGGATGACACAGTCCAAGTGGTAGGTTAGGAGATGCCTGCAGCAGCATTCTCAAAGAGCAAAGGTTCGCTATGATGGTATTGTTTCAAGATCAGAAAAGCAAAGCTGAACCTACTGATACACAAAATAGGAAGGCCTGGATGAGAGACTTTGGTGAATGGATTGATCTGAATGACTCAGATGCAACTTTAAAGACCATTTCAACTAAAGGAGTTGCCTGAGTGAAGGCAGAATGATAGAGTCACCCCAGAAGATCAAGAAAGGAACTAATAAGACAGACTTATGAAGATTAAACATTTTTTAGTTATGCTGAAGTTAAGCTGCTAGAATTCTTTAAGGAGATTTCAGAAACATGAGCAAAGAATTTTACATGTGTAGACAAATCTGAAAATCATGCAGAGATATATACAAACTTTTTGTAGAAGAGTTACAAAAACTGGAATCTTATAGACAGAAGTGAAAACCTTTAAGAAAAACAGGCATTTTCCACCTGAAATTTTTATTTCTGATTTAATGCAAACTTGAAACAAGGTTAACATTCTTCCCAAAGCCAACTACAGATGACACAAATTTGTATCACTGATTAAGCATCCCAACTTTCTGAAGCAACAAGCATAAGGGAAAAAAACAGCTGAAAAGAGGAAAATATTTATTCAGGGAAAAAAGTCAGCAATAAGAACAGGCCACAAGCAGAGAAGGCTGCAATCATTTTGAACTGCTAATTTATCTTAACTTTAATTCTTTGTTTGTGAGATTTATTCTCTTTCTGAAGTCTGTCTTTTCAGTCAGATATGCCAACGTGCAGAATATAAGTGGTTTCATATATGTCAGAAATACCATCAGAAAAATAAAACCAACAAGAACAAGCAAACTGATTATGCTGGTTGGTGTATTTTCAACACTGTATATTCAACTGCACAAAAAGAACATCCAGTTATAAAGAAGAATTAGTTTCTCCTTCACATGTTCTAGAAAGCCTTCTTCAGTCCAGTGTAATTACAGTCTTACCCATGTCGAAACAGGATCCTGTGGTCATCATGGTTTACTACTGAATTTGTAGAGATAAATACAGCCCATTACTAGAACCTTCAACTCTAGAACAAGCCTTTGAGAAAGCCATACAAGAATTCCCTTACAGTACAACTCAATTAGTCTTACGCATTGTCATGGCAAAAAATGCTATCAATTAGTTCAAGTCAGTGATCCATTGAAGTGGCACAAGACTTTCTTCACTTTACAAAGTACACCAGGTTTCAGTCCAAAGGAAGTGAGTTTGCAGAGAGATGGCTGGTAAACCATATGGTTTCCAGAGTCAGGATGTCCTGACATACCACAGCAGTTCACAATTAAAAGTAAGCAATATGAAATGACATCTGCTGACACAAAAGATTTACCAGTGCAGCAGAAGTGGTGCACATACCTTTCTTCAAAAGAAAGCAGAACTCAAAACAAACAAAAAAACCAACCAAAAATAAAGACCTCCATTTTGCACTTTAAACACTTTAGGAGCAGACGTTAGCCATATCACTGTGTGATTTGTGTATTGTTATGACTGGAAGTAAGCATGTATATATTTAGCAAGCATTCAGTCTAAAAAATGAAAAGCAGTCAGTCAGCAAGTTAGTAAGAGATGTGTCTCTCATTGAGGTAAACTGAGACAAAGCTAAGCTCCTTTCACTGCCTCACTTAAGGTAAATCCAAGTATTTACTCCAGAATCACAAAAACAATTGAGTGCAATTCCAGTTGTGAAGAATTAAGGCATTACTCTAATCCACCAGAAACAAATTCTGAAACAGTTAACTTGGGAACTTCCAGACAAGTTTACTCTAGAGCCTACAGAGAAAAAAACCCAAACCTCTCTTCTCTCCTCTCCTCCCTGTCCACCCCCAACAAAATAAACACCACTAATTATAACACTTTTGAAGATATTTGACTTAAAATACAAGACATTACTTCATAGCATCAAGATGAGAGTAATGGATACCTATTGTATTTAGACAATTTCTTACAGAAAAGTGTATCTTCTATTCAGTTTTTAAAGTAAACAAAGTTGAAAGCTCTGGACTTGACAAAAGGACTTTTGTTCAAGCAAAGTATAGCAGCCCTTGGACACTCTGTTTGAACACCTAATGCTAATCAAAGACAATACAAGGAAAGTAAGACAGCTGAAATAGAGTCAGTATCTAATGAGCAGGACATCCGCTAAACACTGTTTTCAGCTGCAGTGAACTGACTATAACAAATCAGAGCACCAGTGCTCACACTTCCAAAACTACACTTCAAAACTGTCTACTGAATGAGTATCTTCTGCCATGCAGTATATAAAAAGTCAAAGTATTAAAAAAAATTTTGACAAACCACACAGCACAAAGGTAGTTCTGCAGTAAGATACTACAACAATTCTCCAGAAAAATAAAACACTACCAACGATGAATACTGAAAAACTTAATCAGGGAGGGGCTAATCAGGAAAACTGATGAAATCTGAACATTATGCTGCTTCATCACAGATTTCTTCTGGCCAGAAGTTACCTTAACTGCAATGTATATTATTTTCAACATAAATATGAAAGATGAGATTTCTTTCTGAAAGAAACCTTCTCATCAAAATATAAGCAGAGGTGACCAATCACCAATCTTTTCATCTGAGAATACAGTAAGTGCTTGTTCAACAGGTACCACACTGCAACTGAGCTGTATGTTTCCATACTGGAGGAATAAGCAGTAACAACGCTGATGCTACACACGCACAAGGACAGCTGACTTTGGAGGGTCATTCATACTTCCTTCTGATCAGAAAAAGAGAAGCTTCCACTTCTCTGTGTAAATATTTATTTATTTATTACTTTTTTCACACACAGTATATGCAGGACATAAAACTTCCTGTCAACTCTGACCAGGTAATACACTGAAGAATAGCACGCTTATGACAGATGACTGTCTTTTCTAGATCCTTTGTGGAACAATAACATTGAACTGACATGGAAGGTTTCACCTTAATGCAACAATTGCATAAAACATTGTAGAAAACAACACAGTTTCAACTACTGTGCTCTGTATGCTAACTTGGATGTTGTTGAAAACTTGGATGCTGAAAAATATTTAAAGACCACATTACTAAGCTACAAAGGTAATACAGCTTTTACTCACTAAGTCAATAGTATGAGCTTTGTAGGAGCACTCTAACTTGCTCTTAGGTAATTATAAAATACCAAATCAAGCTGCCACCTTCATTTACATAGTCAGAGTCACACAACTGGGTAGGCCATGACAGAGTACCCAGTTTAGACAATAACGTTAATCTTTGCAGTAGAAAATTAAAATTACTGAAAAGTGATTGAAAGTTGCTGAAACATTCCTTTTTAAAAAAAAATCCTGTTCAGAATGTGTCACAATTTTACTGGCTTGAAACCCACAATAAAGTGCACACAATAGTACTGCCAACTCCAAATAGCCCAAGTAGTAAATTAACTTAACTGCTCCCATGTTTACATAACAGGCATTCTCTCCCAAAGTTCTTCTCAAGATAATCATTATCCTCTAATAATAAGACACAGCTACTTTCTAGGTTTTAAAATCATTAGGTTTAGAATCTCCTGAAAAAAAATCCCATGTAATTTATGCATAATTTAGAGTAGTTTTTAACAATCTTTTTAATTATTATTACAGAATATGAACTTTCTAAAACACACATGTTTTAAAAACAGTAATTTGCTTGCTAGAAGGTCAGAGATATATGGTCAATTCGCTTATGCAATGCTAGCACAGGAAAGCAGGGCTAGCCTTCCAAACCATAAAAGAAATATTATCCTTTGCATTGCAAAGGAATTAAACAAAATATTTTTGGTTCTTAATGGTAAAGCTACTGCTTACCCATGAGAAAGAAAAGCAGCAGGGAAACTGGACATGGATGCTAACGGTTGATGCCCCTTTAATAATGCAGTTAGTTTTGTAAATTCATATAAAAAGACATACCAGTA